>CAJNSZ010000022.1:1323443-1359571 GCA_905329745.1 Rotaria sp. Silwood2
GGGGCTTAATATCTTCGTTACAGTCATATCCCAGGCAGACAAACTTATGAGAAAACGCGTTTAAACTCACAAAAAGGAAGAAAAATGGGCGTTTTTGGCACATAGTCGGGAGCCTCAAGTGTGAGCCAAAAATGTCCACTTTTTGCTGATTTTAGGCCAATTTTTGTGCGTTTAAACGCGTTTTCTCAAAAGTTTGTCTGCTTGGGATGTCTAGTTGTAGCTCATTTCTTGACATCATAAACAAAACAACTAAGCTAACTACAAAGTTGGCTACGCATCTTTGGCATGTTGACATAGAATTTGACATCTGAATTATTTTTAAAGTAATTGTATATATTTCTTTTTAAATTTCAGAACAAAAAAATGAAAATTTTTTTTTTTTATTTTCTAAAATAATTAAATCGAAAAATGGTTTATATTTCACATTGAGCCATTCAGAAGTAGTATCAAAATATATTTATTTTCCGACAGTTTTCCATAACAGAAAAAGAGTTGCATGCGAGTTTGTGCTGTTGGTTTGGCTCGATGTGGTCATGGGACAGTAACGCTGGGTATATGATTGAGTTTTGAAATAGGTTTTACTTTGGATCTTCTCTTCACTCATAACTACATCCAACTATTCGGTCGGATAACTTATGAAAACAAAATTATTCGACTGAGTGCAAGTTTCTAGAAGAAGACTCAAGTTTCCATACGACGCATTTCTATCTTTGCAAGACATCATCATCAGATATGTTTAGAACATTAAACTAAATATTAGTAAATAGAATTAAAAGGCACAGATATACTTGGAATTATTTTTTGTGAATATCTGAGTATCTCCGATATGTATAATAAAAGAGAAATATGCACAATTAAAATATGTTGTGTAATCCATAGTAAATTTCATCAGTGTGGTGAGTTTCGGATGTAATTGGAAACTATTTATGGCGATTATTTCAATCTTGTTTAAAAGGTCATCATCACATAAATTGATGAGATAAAAATTGCTATTTATTTTATTAATCCCAATTAAGAAACATAGAAACAAGAAAGTCAAAGTGTAAACAGTTCAAAATTTGAGTAAATTTTTGACATATTTTTCATTGTTTGATAAAGCTCATCAAGTTACTTCTACAGACGTAGTTTTTGACGTATTCGAACAATGTGTTTTCAGCGAAACCTATGAAAATCAAGTCAAAAATAAATCAGACCAACCGATAAAAACTGAAATACCCCAGTAGCATGAAGTTTCACTGGACTCGATATTTATCCAAGATTGTTTTGTTTTTGTTTTGACTCATCATGTGGTTATAAAGAATTACATTCATACTCTTCTAAAAGTATTGTTTGATTGTTGAAAAAATCGATCTTTCTTTTTCGATATGACAGTAAAGCATCATAGATATGCGTGTGTATTCAGAGCCTTTGGCCACCAGTACTTTTATTTCAAATAAAATACGCATAATACTTAGAAACAGGAAACAATCAAAAGGCATCCCACTTTATCAAATTTAGTAAAAACTGTAGACAGCAATACTTTTCGCTTAGTGTGATCAATTATGAATAGCCGTAAAATATAACAATGAAAATTGATCACGTTTAGTCGTCACGGTTACTGGGAAATATTTTTTTTTGCGTAGTCGATAAATTAAAATGATGAAAACTAGATATGCATTTTTAAATCGAGAAAAATCGACACATCTGTTTGAAATATTTTCCACAGTTTTCTAGTAACTTGAAGCGATTCATTTTTCTCCGAAGTTTTTCAAGATTATCTTTAAAGAGAATTAACAAAATATAGAGATGTGAAAAGTTCTTTATTTTTTCTAGAGACAGCTAACAGAAGGAAGCTTACAATAAATTCTTTTATTGATAGAGTTTGTCTTTCATGTTGAAGCAACTTATCTTACTCTTAATATAAATCCACTTGTTTGAGATTCTGTCAACTACTTAGACTAGAACTTACATTTAATCGAGAGAATATTCTATGTGAAAAGTAGTATGCCAGACATAAGCACATAGATTATTAGAACATGGGGTAGTTCCACAAAATGTAATAGAAAATATTTGTTTTTGTATCAAAGGGTTAACGTTTTACAATGATAAAATTTTCAAATTCTCTTTAAAGGTAGACAAATATAAGATACGTTATTACAATCCTATAGTGTTCAAAAAGGATCACAGACAAAATTGATTTAATATACGTACAATCAAACTGAAATCAGTTCAGATATTATTTTGGAAGAACAGAAGAAAGAATCTCAAGATACGACTAGCGATGCTTCTATGCACATATCATGATGTGTTTTTAATTTTTACTGTAGCGCTTGACCACATGCATTCTAGTGATATTAACAATAACTTACGTCAAACTACCTATAGACCATATTCAATACACATATTGCGTTCCATATGTCTAACGCATTCTGCAATACAAATCTTATCCATTCAACCTATGTTAGCCATTGTCGATATACAGTAATCAAGGAAGCGAAGAGTTGAATTTATGATTTGTTCTGATGGAAAAATGACAGAAATAATCTATCTTTTAAAGTATGTCACGTTTGAAGGCGATCTGTTTTATTATTCAAGGTTTGAAAACAGCAAGACAGAAAAATAATTTTACAAAAAAAAAGACAAGAAAACAAACAAGCAGGACTTAGAATAATTGTTCGTTTTATTTTATCTGTTATATACCACAGAAATATGCTATCGATTAATAGTATCTTTTAAACTTCACCTTCTTGTTGAATTGTTGTCGTTGCTAATGCTTTAAGTGGCATTTTTCGACTAACAATCGGTGGTAGAACAGTTGATAGTTTTATTGATGGTCGAAATGATGTCACTTTATTTGAATCAGCATTTTCCGCATGAGTATTAAGTAATTGACGTTGTCTTTTAGTATATGATTGCTCATCACTCGATTCAATACTTTTTGATGACAGTGGTCTTAATTGTTGTGGGGGTGTTGGGGGTCGTCGTTTAATAAATAAACCCTTGGCTAAATCTTGATCAGGACTAGCTCGATTACTGAGTGATGATGAACGATTTGATCGGCGTTTAGCCGATAATGGATGTTGTTTTTGTTGTATTTCACTAGTACTTTGAAATTTTGTTGGTTTGTTAGGTAAAATAATTTGTCCAAGACGAGTACGATTTTGTAACTGTTGTTGAAGTTGTTTTTCACGATGTAATTGATTAGTAAGTTGTGCAATTAGTGTGGAACGTTGTTCAAGTTCAATTTTTAATTGTCGTTGTTTGTCATTTTCTAAACGTAAGTCTTGGCTATGTTTTCGTTCATTTACAATCAGACGATTTTCATAATCATTAATAGACTTTTCTTTTTCTTCTAAAACTGCATTCAAACCACTGATTGTTTGTTTACATTGATGGATTTCATTTTCTAATTGCTCAATTGTTGATCGAAGTTTACCTTTAGTAATTTTTAATAAAACAAAATATATGTATAAGTCTAATTAACACTTACTATCATCTGTAGAATTAATAACAGTGCCACCACCTATTGCTAATTGAAACGTAAGGTCTAAAAATGTATTCAATTAGATTTAGTAAAGGAATAAATTCTTTAATTTGATATATCTACATACCACTGCATTTTTGTTGCCATTTGGTAATTTCTTCATGAAGATTAGCCAATGTTGATGCATGTTCACGCTGAATAAATGCGATCGATTTTTCAGCACTTTGAAGTCGCTGAGCTAAAGTATTGGCATCAGTCGGAAGATATCTGCTATCCGACATTATTCAAATCTAGAAAAAAGTGAACAGAAATTCAGAAAAAATTCAGAGCGAAGAATAAATTAAGCAACAGATGTTGTTATATATTTCAGCGTCTGTTAAGACACATAATCATAAAACAAATCGATTAGTTCCTTCTTTTTTTTTACCGTGTTCAACACTAATTATAATGTTTTAAAAATCAAAGACTACAAAACGCACAATATGAAAAAGAACGATAAAGAATTGTAATATAGACAAAGAACAAGCAATGTATATAAACCATTTTGATGCTTAATGATACATATTTTAAAAAAAGAAGAATATGCATCGACATATTCAGCAGAATGAAGAAAGCAACAGATTGCATAACCATTCATTCAACATAATATAAGAGAAAATTTTCTTTTTCTTTTTCTCTCTGAAAAGATGAGAAAAAATAACATGACCTAATATCTGACAAACATTGAACTTGTGATCGAACAAAAAAAAAACTTGAGATTATATTTAATCATCACGAGTATTCCAATTACGAATTTTTGGGCGAGTACTTCCTCCTCTTCCTCCACCACGAGCTGTTGCTGGTTGTGATTGATTGGACGATCGTGTCGTACGAGCTGTCAGCATTTTTCGTTGAGCATTAACATTAATTGTTGATGATTCTACAAATTCAAAACTAGTAGGAATGTAAACTAAACCAAGAATATTATTTTACTTGCTATCGATGGTCCTTTGCCAGGTGTATTATCAAGCACTTTCCATAAATCACGAATATTTTCCGAAGCTATTGTTGTTATTGTATTACCACTATTCATTAATGGATCTAAATATATTGATTAATAAGAAAAAATTTGCTCTCATGAATTTACTTTCAGTTTTTTCAGGTGCACTTGTTGGCCTTTGTAGTTGTTGTTGTTGTTGCAATTCATTGGTTATTTGATGTGCTCGTTTTCGGTTTTCTAACTCCTGAAAAAAAAAGTGAAGTTAGTTATTAATGAAAACATAAGACATTACTTGTTTCGTTAAAGCATATTGGAGTTGTTCAAGTCGTTGAAGTTTATTTTCAAGATTAACATAATCTTTTTTTGGTGAAATTGGAATATTTGAACGAATATTTGTAGGTACTACATCAGTGATTTGTGGACGTTTTATCATTACTGGTTCATCTATTTGTTAGTTTTTCTTTCGATAAGAAAAAAGAGTTTGTTTCTAAAAATGATTACCTTCATATCGATTTAATTGTGATCGTAAATTATTACTAATTTCCAATAAACGTTCTTTATCACGAATTAATGTTTGAATACGACTATTTGTTTGCTCTAGCCGACGTTTTAACTGTTCATTTTCTTGTTTTAACAGAACTTCTGTAACATTAACGCCATCATCATGTAATTCACCATTTTTATCATTTAGTTTAGGTCGTATTTCTATTAAAATGATGATAGATTTAGATACGAGAGAGAAAGAAAAAATATTAGACTAACCGGAAAATTTTTTTGTCAATCGTTCAATTTCATCTTGTAGCTGTTGAATAAGAATTTCTTGGCCACCATAATTAAAAAGTGGGGTGCGACCAGCTAATTCTAATTTTGCTTCACTTAGCTAAATTCATTAAGAAATATACAAACTAATAAATAATTCAGAAGTAAAATTCGAAAAACTCAAGAAGAGTAGCTGATCCACTTTTTTTACTAAAAATGACACAAAATCAATAAGATTTGATGAACAATTAAAAAATGATTGGACAATTGACAAATAATACTATTTAATAAGGTTTCATAGTATGTTTCATTTATGAACTATGCGTTCATCTTTTTAACTGAATATATTTTGGCTCTCAAACTGATCGTCTATGTATCTTGTATAGAGTTCAATGTTTAGAATTAAACTTTCGCTAAGGTTCAAAATGATGATGGTGAATTGAAGTTTCTCATACAATATATTGATTAAAAATGAACTGAGGAGAAAATACAGCAAAAGCAAGTGTTCGTAGACTTCAATAAATCGACGAATGGAAAATTAAAAAACTTTTACCATCACGCCAGAGATTTTATATTCAGAGGCGAGATCTCAAAACAAGAAAATATCAAAATCAAGTTTCAAACAATAAAGTATTAGTTACCTCTTCTTTTGAAATTTTATAAATAGTTTTCATGCTCTAGATATTAAATAAGGAGAGTGAGCCGAAAGGTTTTAGACAAAATATTTGACTATTTTTCGTTTATTTAAATGCATTAGAATCATAATTCAGTGCTCTTTCAGAATATATGCTTAGATTTTTTCTGTGAATTTCGACTATCGAGCTATGAGTAAATCTCGATAGGACTCAAAACAAAAATTCTGAGTAGATAACAATCTTATCTCTCTAAAGGCAATTCGACTTTCTGTGAATATCAAATAAGCTCTGTAAACATATAGTACTTCAGAGGGGTCTCTACTCTACAGAATGACACAAGAATGGAGGATTTTTAGCTAATTGGCTTAACAAAATGACAGCACTATAACGGTCAATCATGTTGAGCTAAAAAGGCAAAAATCGAAAAAATAGTCATTTTTCTTACGATAGACTTTATAAAAACGTTTACTACATCTCAATAGTTTGCAAAACACTTTATTCAAATATACCGTTTTGTAGAGAATTATTTTCTGTATCTTTCAATATATTTGATAAGATTTCGTGGTATGTCTCCAACAAGTTCCATTGAAGGCTTTTTCTTCCAAAGCAAAACCTTTTGAGTCTTTTCAAGGTTCACGTATAACTGAATAGTCTAAAGTCACAAGAAAATTCTAATCCGACTATTATTCTAACTGATATCCGTCGTTTGAGCTCATATTAGACTCGCAGGCAGATCTCAATGAGACTAGCAAAAGCTTAAACCGGTTCGTTTCGCTGGGTCTTTGTCGTCGAGTTATGGTCGATTCAGTGAGTTTCTCATTACTTTGTAAATAATTCCCAAAAAGCAAATCCAGTATGTGCTCACATGATGCGTGTCACTTGGAGTAGTTACTTGGTAAGCATATGTTCTAAAAGAACACAAAATTTTGACTCTAATACACTACTTCTCGATCTTTTCCAATATAATTAAATACATGAAAAATAGTCAAATATTTTGTCTAGAAACTTTCGACCAACCTGTTCTATGCAAGCCATTTAATTATTGATTGACTTTGATCGAAATTCATCAATTTTATATCTTTAAATTTTTGCTTTAAGTTCTATGTTTGGATTATCTAATAAAATTATTTAATCGACGCTTAACTTTCAAGAATGATATTTGTTCTCAGGAAGAATAAATCTTTTACACACCTTTCGTTCCAGTTCAGCAACATCAGCATTTCGTTCGATAATTGATTTTTGATATTCATCTGCTTCACGTCTTGTTTCTAATAGAAGTACTTCAATATCGCTCATTTTTTGTTTCATACTAGCCAATTCAGTTTGATGGCGACGATCATCAGCATTTGATTGATATGTTAGTTGATCAATACGTGATTGTCTTTGTCGAAGCTTAAGAAAAAAAATCAAATAAAATTTGATATTTTACAGCAACTAAAATTACTTCTCGTTGAAAATTATCATGATTTTTTTCTATTTGAATTAAACGACCTTCTAATTTTCGTACTTGAGATACAAGTTGCATTTTTTCCGTACGTAGAGTTGCTTAAGAAAAAAAAAATTGTTTTCTAATTTAAAATATAAAACAAGAACTTCTTTTTACCAATGGTATTATTCAATGATTGCACATAACTATTTAATTGTGGATTTTTTTTAAGTTCATTATTAACAGCTGTATGATCAATGTCAAGATTTGAGTGACGTGAATCAAGTCGAGATATTAAATCACGATTTTGCTGACGTAATGTTTGATTTTCATTTTGTAATTCAACAATTAAATTTGATTGTCCTGATGTTGCTTGACCAGGTAAATCATTTACAAGTGCTTCCATTTGTTGTCGCATTTGTGAAATAACTGAACGAAGATTTTCATTTTCACGTTGTAAGACGACTAAAACATCAGCATCACCACCATTCTGTTTTAAAATAGAATGTTATCATAAATATAGAAAAAGAAAAATGTCTTACTGATTTATATTGATTTGTATAAGCTTTAAGTAAATCATCTTTAAAACGAATATCATTTTCTAATTTTTTTACTTGTGCAATAGCCTGTTGAGAAAAAAAAAGAAGTTCTACTACTACATTTAATGAAACAAAATTTAAGAACCTGTTCATGAGCACTAGATAATTTTTCAATAAGATCCTCTGATTTATGATATTCTTGTCTTTGATTTTGATCTAGTTTTTTTTGCCAATCAATATCTAATTGTGCTTTTGCTTCTTCTAATGCACGTTCACGATCTAAAGCATCTTCAAGTTCTTTTTTATATCTATATGAATAATTAATTCTAATAGGTAAAAACATTTTTTGTCCTATGAAAAATGTTTCATACCGATTTATATGATTATCTTTAATTTTAAGTTCAGCTTTTAATGTATCGGATTCATCTTGCAAAGCATGATGTTCAATATTTTCATTGGCATGTTCTTTACTTATTTGTGTTAATTGATGATTCCATTGTTTTTTTATTCGATTTATTTCGTCTTGTAATCTATAGAAGACAAAAAAAAAGTGAAATACTTTACAATTTTTTCAATTAATCTGGAAAAGATGTTCTATAACTGAAAAATTGGTCATGATACTTTTACACATTACCAACAGTAAAATGCTTGAGAATTGTATTTTTGATAGATACTTTCATAGGTAGTTCACTGTAAAAAGAAACACAAGATTCTCAGAAGATTTTTTCTTCTGTAGAACTTTGCAAAGCTTGTTATACTAATCATTTTGGTAAAAAAAAGATTCAAACTTATTCAATAAATCATGATGCTAGGGTCAAAATACTCGAAAGCACCAACTATTGCTCAGCAGCAGTCTAGAGTAGCTGAAGTTTTTGAATATTTTGGTTCTAGCACCATGGTCTATTGAGTAAATTTGAATTTTTTTTACCAAAATAATCAGCACAATGAGCACTACAAAGGTCCACCGACAAAAAAAAAATTATTGAGAACCCTGTGTTTTTTGCAGTTGCTTGCTCATGGAAATATTCATCAAAAATACAATTTGCAATCATTTTTGCCGTTAGTAGATAACATCCTAGATAATGTATAATTGACATACGTAGATAAAGAAGCATCTTTTTCTCGGATGATATGTTCATATTCACGTTGTTTTTCATTTTGTTGTTGTCGTAATTGAAAACATTCATCATTTGAACTTTGCCATTTATCTTCAACTTCTTGATAACTTTGTTTTAATTGTTCTATTTTAACATCTTTTTCACGTATTAATCGATCAAGTTCACTATACCTAATAGAGAAAATAGATTAAAATAAATTTTTATTTTTTTATAACTAAAAGGATGACAGAACGATAGATGAAACTAAATTTATATTCAGAAAGAAAAAATAACTACTTCCGTTAGATAACATTCGATAAGAGTCATATATCACTTGATAAGAAAAGTTGTAAATTGTAGAAAAAAAAATTTAATCTTAATATTTAATCTAGGAAGATCATTAGTTCAAGGATTCGATGGAGATCTTATGCTTTTAAAATTCAAGTAGTTATACTTTTTGAGAAAATATAATAGCTAATTTTCAGAACTATGCTTTATTGAATATTAGAACATAAGAGCAAACTCTAAATGAAGAGACTCGACTTATTTACAGCTCTATTTGATAAAAAAAAATTAATATGTAGATCAGTTTCGTCTTCCCTTCTTCGTTCAATAATGAAATATAGACTGTTTCGAAGGTTCGAACGGCAAAGAAAGCATGAGTAACTAACTCTTTAGCAATTCAAAGGATTTAAATATTTCTGTTTACAGTTTGATCGCATATCTACTAAAATTTTATTCAATATATTTCAGATAAAATGCCTGTGTCTACAGAAGTCAAAATTAAAATAGTTTTACCGATGACCAAATTCGAGTTAGCTATCATTGAAAAACGAAAGTTGCAGATCGAATCCGGCAAAAACAGGCCACGGAACCACATTTCAACAATTTCGTAAAACCGGTACTATCGAAAATCAATCACATTCTGGAAGACTATAGAGTAATTACTGAAGAAAAAGTAAATGAAGATAAGCATACTTCTGAAAATGAGCCAGAATCAAGTATTTCAGCTATTACACAATCTTACTGATTACCACAAACAACAACACACTAATTCATGATGGAACATCTCTTATTAAAGTACAATGTGTTAAATAGTTCTATGAAATAGAATTACATAGACTGAACATCTGATCGCGGCTCATTTTTACAGGCATCATTCATTTCATCGACTTTTTCTTCAGTAATCGCTCTGTGGTCATCGATTTTTGATAGTAATAATTTCAAAAAATAGCTGAAATTTGTTGATAATTCAATATTTAGTTGGCGTACCTTTTCCAAATTCAATTTGTAGTTACCGTTTTACAATACTGGCTTATTCGAATTTGAAGAGTGAACTACTTTTAATTCTGGCTTCTTTAGATGCAAACATTAACGAGTAACTGGTCAAACTGTAAAAAAATATATTTAAATCTCTTGAATAGCTGAGAAGTTATTCGTGTTTTTTCTTCGTTCGGACTTCTTGAGAACTCTGTATTTGAAATCAATTAATATTTATTCATTATAATAGAAACATTCAAAATTTTCGATTATATTTACTTACTTTCGACTATAATCGTCCTCTCGCTCTTGAAGTCTCCCATCAACATTACTACACTTCAATTCCAGTTCTTTAATCCTGAACACAAAACAAGATTTTCATTTCTAAATAAAGAAGAATTGAAAGTTTACCTTGCATTTTTTACCGCTTCTTGTTCATGTAATTGCCATTCGAGTTCTTTAATTGACTTTTCCAGTGTTTTATTTCGTTCTGTTAATTCAGTATTGTTCAATTCTATTTTACGAATTGTTTGAACATGTTGTTCCAATTCTTCAGTTAATAGTTTACTCTAAAATAAAACAAAATTCGAAAACAAAACAAAATAAAAAAACAAATATATTCTTACTTTAAGTTCACTTGCAAGTTGTAAATTGACAACATCATCATGACGACGCTTCCAATCATATTCAAGTTTTTTTGTTTGTGTTTCAAATTCATTTGTTAATTCTCGTCGTTGTCTTTCTAATTCATTCTCAAGTTCAGTAAGACGACGATTAATAGCTCGACGTTCTTGTTCTAATTGTTCACGTTCTGTTTGAAGTATTTGATCACATTGCTGTTTATAATTTGATAAATCTTTTTCTTTTATCGATAAACGATGTAAAAAATGCTTCTTTTCTTCATCTATTTGTAATTCGATTTGTTTTTTCAATGTATATAATTGATCGTTAACAATTTTCAATTCTGATATCTCACTATTTTTTTCATTTAAAATTTTTTTCATTTCTATATATATTAAAAAAATGAAAATAGAGTTCAATAAGTTCAAAAAACAAAAGTGCAAAAAAATGTACCTTTGAAACGATTATCAAATGTTGCAAGTTCTTTATCTCGATCATCGATCAATTTTAAATTATATTTAAAATCTTCTGATAAACGGTTATATTTTTGATTCAATTCAGCTAATTGTTGATCCTTGTTTTCAACAGTTGCTTCTAATGCAACAAGTCTAAAAAGAAAATTCGAGTTCTTTTTTAAATTTTCAAAATATATAGAAAAACAAAACCTACCGTTCTTGCATAACAGCTAACCATTCTTTTTCTTTTTGTAAAGCAAGCTGTTTTAATGTTTGATCGTCCATGTTGATCAATTAAACACCATCTAGCTGATTATCTTTAATCCCAGGTCATATTCGTCGATTTTTTTTAAAAATTCTCATACTGCCATTTTAAATTGTTGTCACTAAGCAACAATGAAGGCAGAACAAAGTGCATTACCGTTAAGAATATTTATAGAATATATTTTTTTCTAGATAAAAGTACTGTCGGATATCTTTTGCTTTTCAAAATTACATTCATTGAATTTATACATTAATTTTAATGGAATTAATTAGGTTGCTTAGTTACACCACATGTAAAAATGAAATGATGGCATCAACGCAATATCTGCTTCCTAATAATTGCTGTGTAAATTGAATAGAAAACGAAAAAGAAACCATGCCATCAACAACAGCAGGTAATATTTCATCAGTATTGATGAATTTATGCTTTCTCAAAAACATATTCTTACATTTAGATTACGCACCAAATGATAAAAATCGTCAAAAATTATTATTATCTTCTCGTGATTGGGAAACATTGGCTACTGAGTATGATTGTGAAGATTTTTCTTATGTTAATTATTTATCTCTTTTTTTTCTAGTCGTAGCAATCTGCGTAGAGAAAACACATCATTATCAAAAGTGAGTGATTCTGAACGAGGATTTAACACACGTACAGCTGGACAGACAGATCGTAATCGACGAGCAGGGCATGGAAATTATGAATCTGATGTGTCAAGTGAAGAAGAAGATGAAGAGGAAGATCAAATATTCGAACGAGCACGACAAGATCAAACTGATTTACCAACAGAATATTGGCAAATTCAACGTTTAGTTAAATATCTTAAAGGTGGAAATCCAACAGCTACAGTTATTGCTTTATCATCAATTCGTGATTTTAATTTATCAGTTGAAACATGTCAAGTAGCAATTCGCGATGTTGGTGGTCTTGATGTACTTGTTAATCTACTTGAAACAGAGGATTTTGATTGCAAAGTATTTATTTTACATATGACTTTTTCTTAAAAATTTATTTGTATCATTTTATTGTTAGATCGGTTCATTACATATTCTGAAAGAAATTTCAAACAATCCAAATATACGTCGAAATATAGCTGATCTCGGTGGTTTACAAACAATGGTTAAATTACTTGATGAACCTGATAAAGATTTAAAATGTCTTGCTGCTGAAACTATTGGTAAAAAATTTTTCCATTCATTTAAAAGAAGTATACTATAATTCTTATCATTTACTTTTAGCTCATGTTGCAAAATTTAAACGAGCCAGAAAAGTTGTTCGACAAAATGGTGGTATAAAACGATTAGTAAGTGTTACTAAGGTAGAATCAAACATGAATACATAAATAAATACCTTAGGTTGGACTTTTGGAAAATGCTTGTGTTAGTGGTCATGGACCAACTAGTCATACTTCAGTTAGTGATAACGCAAAAAATATTGAAGTTGCTCGCGCAGGTGCATTAGCTCTTTGGAGTTTAAGTCGATCGAATCGTAATAAACATTATATGCAACGTGCCGGTGTTATACCACTTTTGGCTAAATTACTTAAAAGTTCAAATGAAAGTATGCTTGTTCCTGTCGGTGGTATTATAGAAGAATGTGCAACTGATGTATGATTTTATTTGTTTTGTGTGTTTTTTTTATTGCATATAAAAATATTTTATTTAGCCTGTTTATCGAACAGCTATTCGAGGTATGATTCCTGATCTTGTGAAAAATTTATCAAGTGCTAATGATGAATTGAAGAAACATTGTGCTAGTGCGATTTTTAAGGTTCGATAAAGATTGAATATTTTATTTCGAGAAATAAACATATTTTCTGTTCAGTGTGCAGAAGATAAAGAAATTCGTCTTCTCGTACAAAAACATTCTGGTCTTCGTCCTTTACATGATTTATTACAAAAATCAGACAATAAAGCTTTGTTAGCTGCAGCAACAGGTGCTATTTGGAAATGTTCAATTTCTTATGAAGTAAGTTTTTTTATTCTGATATTCTGTCTTTTTATCTCATTTTATTTTAGTGTATTGCACAATTTCAAGGGTTTCGAACAATTGAAGCACTCGTTCAATTACTTAATAATCAACCAGAAGAAGTATTAGTTAATGTTGTTGGTGCATTAGCTGAATGTGCTAAAGAAGCAGATAATCGAACAACTATTCGTAAATCTGGTGGAATATCACCATTAGTTAATTTACTTACAGGAACTAATCAAGCTCTATTAGTTAATACATGTCAGGCCTTACGTCAATGTGCGGAAGAACTTGACAGCATACAGTATTTCTTTTATCTTTGATCTTTTAACTTTTTTTGACAACATACATTTAGGATGATTGATCGACTGGATGGTGTTCGATTGTTATGGTCCCTGTTGAAAAATCAAAATCCACGAGTACAAGCTGCAGCTGCTTGGGCTATATCACCATGTGTAAAAAATATTAAAGTATGTTGAGTAAAATTAAGTTCATACAATTTTTAATCTAAAATACCAATGCATTATAGGATTCAGGTGAAATGGTACGAAGTTTTGTTGGTGGTCTTGAATTAATTGTATCATTATTAAAATCAAAAGATGTTGAAGTTTTAGCAAGTGTTTGTGCTGCTATAGCTGAAATAGCAAAAGATGAAGAAAATTTAGCCGTTATAACAGATCATGGTGTTGTTAAACTTCTTTCAAATTTAGTAACACGAGTTAGATTTAATATTTTTTTTTTTTTCAAAATTATACATTTTTATTCTCAAAATAGCATGAAGATATACTTCGTCGTTATTTGGCTGAAGCTATAGCTGAATGTTGTAAATGGGGAAATAATCGACAAGCATTCGGTGATAATCAAGCTGTTGCTCCACTTGTTAAATATCTTAAATCATCTGATCCTAATGTACATCGATCAACAGCTAAAGCATTACATCAACTATCAAAAAATCCAATGAATTGTGTTACAATGCATGACGTTGGGGTTGTTCGAGTATGTTTTATTTATTTTATTCATATTATTGTAAATATCTCTTTTTTATTCGTTATTTAGTTATTAATGGAAATGGTTGGCTCAAAAGATGATGCACTTCAAGAAAATGCAGCGATCTGTATTTCATATATTCGTCGATTAGCATTGGCAAACGAAAAGTCAAAAAATGGCTAAACTAAATAAATTTTATTTTTAATTTTATAGATGAAGAGTGAAATCATGATTTTTTTATTGCACATTTATTTATGATTTTTTCAGTCTAATAAAACCACATCATGTTTTTATAGCTCAAAGAAAAAAAAGGTTTTTTATGAATCACATCATTTGAAAATTATTGATTGTTATTATTTTTGAGAATAAAATAAAATCTGCTTCAGTCGATGAAAGAAACGATAAGCTTTTTAAGACATGATTCTTTTGTCAATAAAACTCTTTCTCAAGATTATGCTTCACTTCAATCCAAATATTTATATAATAACGTGTCTGATCTTATAGGAAGATTATTTCAATTGATAACAGTTGTGCGTCTGTAACGATAACATATCAATAAGAAGAGATGTCATGATTTTCAGTGTTCCCTTTCTGTCTATTTAAAAGGCAAGTTTTTCTATTGACATTCGCCAACTAGGTATTTCATGAATTTTTATTAAACATGTCTTTTATTAATAAAATTGTAAAGAAATTTATTTGTCTATGTAGCAATATTGTATTTTATATTGATTAAGTAATGTCAAAGAATAAAATAAAATATGCATGCATGCATGTTCAGTTACTTGTTCTCATATTCCACTTCACTTTATTTTACTTAAATCGAATACCACGCAAACATTGTAACATAGACAGACAAAAAAAAAGAAAAAATGTTAAAGAATCGACAACCATAACAACAACAATAACATGATTTCTTTTTTTCTTTTCATCGTCGAAACATAGCGAAGTGGCAATAGGTAACAATCGATTCATACAATCTTTGAAAAAAAAAATATTCACCAATGCATCGACAGCAGGAGCAAAGAAAAAGAGAAACAATAAAGTACTCCTGATGCATGCGTATGTTCTGCTGATTGATTCAAAATTTGCCGTTTTTCTCTTCTCTTTTCTTTTCTATATCAGACGTAAAAAAGAAAGAGTGCGAGAAAGAGAGAGTTTTTCCGTTACTCGATTGTTGTTTCGGGCGTCAAGGTGCCCAGCATCTGTTGTCACCACTCGTTGACAACGGACGAAACAAAAGAGAGACGTTTACATTATGAACGTGTATTGATGTGAAAGAGAGCAAGAAACAGTTTCATTCGTATGCATTTTTAATCAGGCATTACATATTGTCATTTTTATTTAACCACAGTGGTACTTTTCGATTTTCTTTCAGAATAATTTAAAAAGATGGTCTTCACTGAAACGAAACCACGTGGGCCAATTTCGGCTATGAATTCAACACCGGGTCCAGTTTATCTATTGCCCGGTTTAGTCGGAAGTAGTGCTCATGATCCACGTTCAGTTCATACCAAACAACCAGCATATTCGTTCGGTCTTAAACATGGTAAATATAAAGATGAAGCATCACCTGGCCCATGTTATTTTCCAAATCCAAAAATTTCTCGAACTGGTAAAGATGGAACACCACATTATTCACTTTATGCTCGACGTGGTGATCTTAAAGGTGATCTTAATCCTGGTAAGAAAACAACAATAACAATATTGACATGATTTTGATTTCATACGATTTTAATTAGGACCTGGTGCTTATAAACCCGAAGATACAGGACCTATGAAAACTGTCTTTCAAGCTCCACCTGCTTATACATTTGGTACTCGTCACAAATATTTCGGACTTGATAATACACCTGGTATTTTTGTATTTCTTATTTCTTTTTTTTTTAAACCATATCGTCATTTATTCTTTTAGCACCAAACGCATATGGTCTGCCAGGAATGTTAGGTAAAACAGTTCAAAGTGTAAAGAAACAAGCACCCATCTATACATTAACTGGACGAAGTAAACGTGGTGGTTTCGATGAAGACTTACAACGAACACCAGGACCAGGTAAATATTGCTTTTAGTCTGTACGAAAGTTTTATTCATATTTTCTTTAGGTGCCTATAATGTTGTGAAACCGGGTACATATAAACAAGAACCACCACATTATAGTATGATTGCCAGAAATGAAATGCCTGGTGATACAACTCAAAAGCCAGGACCTGGTAATTATTCACCTGAAAAAGTTTGGCTCCATAAACAACAAGCACCTGGATATTCATTTGGTATTCGACATTCGATGTATGAAGCACCACTTATTGTCGAAGTCAAAGAATAAATTGTCTTTTTCGCTCATAATTTTTTCCTGAACTATAGAAAAAAACATGAATTTCAGTCTTAATTTGTTGCTTGTACGATCTTTTTTTTTTATTTTATTTTATATATCAATGATCTCATTCTATGTTTTACAAAAGCACCAATCTATAGACAATTACTAAGTATGTTTGCCTTTGTTAAGAGATCAAACAAATATCTAAAATAAGAGCAACATTTAAAAGTAATTGACCATGAAAATGGTTCAGTTGTTTATTTAGCAAAATGTTTAAATGGTTTTGTTTTTTCATTACATTAGTATTTTTTAATGGGAAAACGTTGTATTTCTTTTTCTCATAACTTTGAGAAACTATTCAACAAGCATTTTTTTAATGATACATCAATAACTTGTAGAAATTTTCACTGAAAATGTTTTCAATTTTGCAATGAAAGCTTACCTAGTCAATTTTGAGATAGTTCGAAATTTCTGAAAACTATTCTTTTTATTCTTTTACGAGGTTCATATTCATTAAGAGAGCACCCATGAGGCCATCGAGAAATCGAAGCACTCGTCAAAATTTAGATTTTTGATTTGATGTTCTCATCTTGTTCAGCATCATCGAAAACCTCTAAATCCAAATTTTTAGCGCATTTGGATGAGTTGGTGAAAAGTGAGCTCAATTTTACTGTCGAGCACTCACAGGATCATTTGAAAAATATTGTCAAAANAAGCATTTTTTTAATGATACATCAATAACTTGTAGAAATTTTCACTGAAAATGTTTTCAATTTTGCAATGAAAGCTTACCTAGTCAATTTTGAGATAGTTCGAAATTTCTGAAAACTATTCTTTTTATTCTTTTACGAAGTTCATATTCATTAAAGGATATTCTTTTGTATAGTAGTATTAATAATGATTATTTTAGTGAAATATTATCAAGGTGTATATAATCATCTGTTTTATTGAAGATGGAAAAGAAAAAAAGTCATATAAATTCTCTATTTTACAGTTCACACAGATAAACATTTCTACTATAATGAAGACACAAATAGTTCACTTGCACAAATATTTTGTCATTTGGAATATAAAAATAAAAAGAGAGAGAATAAGAGTTTCTCACGAAAACTAATATATTAAAGTTTGATTGTTATCTGTTGTTCCGTTAGTGATGGAATCATTTTAAAGTTTTGATCATATCAATCTGTCTTATTTCGAATACAGTAGTTGCTGTTGTTCGATCGAATATTTTAACATTGATATTGTTTAATAAATAGCAACATTTTCATGTTTAATTCTTTTTGTTCGCTTAGCTGAATTCATCTTCTGACAAATAGAATGAATTTCAAAATAAAGTCAAAAAGATTATGAATAATTATATGTTGATCAAAGTAAAGTTATTCTTAACGATTTACCTTGACAGATAAGTAAGAAGAAAAAAATATTTGAGCTTCTTTTAGTGAAAAAATATCAACAAAACAATAAAAATAAATAAGCAACAGAGTTAAAAACTTGAGATAACAACATAGAAAATATGTATTTATCCACAAAATGGTCCAAAAGTCACTTTACTAGAAACAAAAAAATTACATATCTTCGCTATAGTTTGATCTGAGGAACCCATTTCTTTTTCTATTGATATAAAAAGATTTATAGTTCATATTCAAAAGAAAAAAGTCTAAAAAATAAATACTGCTATAAAGTATTAAAATTGATCTTAATAAAGAACACTATTCATGGACGAGCAAGAGAAAACAAAGCACAGTTGCCCAATAATGCCTTGTTGTTTACGAGTGAAAGTTTTTGGAAATAAGGAATCAGAAGACATGAATATGTAATATAAGTTTGAAATAATATGAGAATAGTGTAAAGAAATAGTCAAAAAAAAAACAAATCGATATGTCCTTTACTTTTGATTCGAAACATTAACACTTTATTTTATTACTTGTCAACGATTATAATTCGATATTGAAGTCATATGATCACATTTCAAAACAAGATTTTAATGTTGATTTTATGAATATGAACTATTTATACTTCTTTATCAGCAATAAATGAATTCGCTCATTTAGTGGAATATTAGTAATGATATTCAACTTTTTGTTTGGTAAAGTGACCTTTGAACCATTTATTATATTAATCGTTCGTTTGATTAAGGTTATAATGTTTTAATATTCGAATATTTATTTTACGTTAATGGTTATTCGTCAACAGCCGATAACGTTAACAGCTGATAACGATAATTAAATATATTAGACGATGAATGATAATATTTACGACGAGACATGAATGACCGAATTTTCTGTGCAGCAAATATGAGTAAAAATATTGTTAATGTCATACATATTACAATAAATATTCTTGAATTTATATATGATTCATGATTAAACATGGTGTTTTTCGTTCGACTAATTGCTCTAAATATAATATTATTAAATTATATATTTGCATACAATTAAATAACATACTGCAATGGAAAAAATCGAGTTCTATAAAGTATAGCACCGAGTGTCCATTGAACATCATTGTTATTAACAAGTGAAGCTGAACGTAAACGTTGATAATTCATTGGAAATTTCAAACCATCATGAAGAAACGCGTATAGCCATGCAGATTTAAAACATTGTAAACTAATTATAGAATTCAATTGTTATCATGGCATATCTGTGTTAAAATTCTATAGGGACGAAACCTTTTACAGCAAATGACTAGCCGCCCAATGCTGATTATAACTCTGCATACAACAAACAAACTTCCAGTTAAATTATGCTGATATCCGAATTCTACTCATACACTCTGTATAATAGACTATATTATAGATGCTGGGACAACAAAATAAAATAAAATAAATCATGTAAAACCAAGAAGTAAATAAAGTTGATCGATACTCATTTCATCTGCGAGTTTAATTCTGGCAAAAAAATTGTCTTTATGGTGAATGATGAATAGAGTAACAGATAAGAGGTCTGTTATAGAGAATGTCACAGAACAGTGTTCTTCGTTCTGCTTTGCATGCTGCAAAATATGATTACACAGTCATCCTACTTTACAGAACATAGAGCAAAGTATCAAAAAGTTCTTACTAGTATAACAAAGGACTCTCCTACATGATGATATTTTCTTTGCATTTTTGACAAGAATAAAAACTTGTCTGTATATGAGGCACGATGTCAAATATCATAGACATGCTGTTTATACAAAAATCATTTACAATATAATTATCTTAATAGGCCTTATTACATATTGTTCAGAAGAAATGAAATGAAGATTAAAAAAAAACACTTGACATACATAAGGTAAATAAAACAATAATAAAGCAAACATAAAAATGTATCATTTAAAATATAATCAATATAAACCTGTGAACAATAAAAAAGAATAGGTTTTCATTTTATTGGTTTTCTTTGGGTTTCTCTTACGAACGAATAACTATATGTCTGTTAATTTGATTTGATGATAAACATGTTCGTCTTTGAATAAATTCCAATCCAGCTGAGTTAAATAATCTTTCCACCGAACTACTAGCACTAGTATGACATGCACTTTTCTGGCTACTGCCGATACTAATGAAAAATCAAGACAATTTTTATCACTCAATCAGAGCTTCATTGGATCAAGATCAAGTAGGTGACTCGAGTATCCTACAAGAGTCAAATGTTATCCTGCATGTCAAGAACCAATGCAAGACAAAACAAATTAGCTATATGACACGTCCTGTGATGTTCTCTAATCTTTTAGTTGCCTATTGTCACAAATATCGTAACTGATTACAATTAAGATTAAATAATATGCAAGCTGAACCTTTTCGTTAACAATAAAAATAACTTTACAACAATTTTTACATTTAATACTATAGAAATTTCACTAAAATTATCAATAAAAAACTTACATTAAACGATCTAAATTGATATTTGGATGCGATTTCTCGTCGTACCATTGTCGAATATCGTTCCAATTTGCATTGCAAAACTTCTGAAAATTATACAGCTATTGAAAACAAAAGTCTTCTTCTATTCAACTTACTGTTGATGCATTAAGAAACGCTAATCGTGTATATGGACCACCAAGTTTTAAAATATCTATAATATAAAATGGAAATAATCTTAAAAACAAAATACGCAATGCTTTATTTTTTTTTTCGTACCTTGCATTGTATACCAAAATTCTGAAAATCCATAAAAATCTTGTGAGTCATAATTTATTTGTGGTTGATAAATTCCATTTAATGAGCATGGTTTGTTTAGGCATGTTGCATTTAAATTAAGTAACATAACTAAATGTTTTGTACAATTTGCAAAATCTCCTTCACCTGTCATTATTATTGTTTTATTGTTTCTTGTATAATTTGTTGAATAACCACGAGGTAAACAATCAGCATCATCGATTCGAATATAAGGAGAATCTGATGTTGACGAACTAAAAAAATTTCTATAACTATAGATTTAATTAATTATCAAACTCATTTTACTTAAGACCAATTGAAATAATTCGATCAATATATTTCTCATATGCTTTATTTGCACCATAACCAAGAAATGTTGTAACATAGATTTTATATTTCAATGCCTCCTGATGTTCATCATAGCCTAAAGAAAATTCTGCTACTTCTTTGCCTACTATTGGTGTCTTAAAAAAAACAGCAAATAATAAAGTCGAAATAAAAAATAAATAAAATAACATTTACAGTTTTTGAAACTTCGACTAGAAAGAACAAAGAAATCAACCATATTTCTTTTTATAATAATCAATTAAAACATCAAACTCACAAGCTATTTGTGCTGAAGCGCCACCCATATCAAGAACACCGACAGTGGTTGGTCGTCTTTTAGAATTCAAGTTCGAATTATCATTAGTTACCGATTCTAAATATGAAATTGACAAAGTTAAAACTTTATTTTCATATTCTATTATATTGAGTTTACTTGATTCAGTATTAGTATTTTGAAAACGGCCAAGTACATAATTAATAGCTATCCAACTATAAATACCTTCGAGTTGACCAGATATAACTTGAATATGTGTTTTTTCAATTAAAAATTTATAATCACGTTCAATATCATTAAATAAATCTTCAAGTAATTGTTTTTGCTGACTAGAATACAAAGATTAAAAAAATCAAACTTGTTTATAAAAATTATTCGTACTTCGGTGTTAAAAAACGAAGACCAGCCGTTGCAAGAATATATACTTTTAAAAAAGTATTAGAACAAAAACAATAGCATTTGTATAAACTTACAAGGTGTATCAATATGTTTAACGGATGGAATTGTGTTTGCAGCAAAATCTTAAAAAGGAGTACATCATGATCAATAACTTAATTTGAACCAAGAAAAGCAATTACTAGTACATATTTTCATTAAGTTACAATTTTGAATTTTCAACAATTCAAAACGCTTCTACACTTTTAAAATGTGACATACACTATTTATTATTAGTAAAAAATTGAGTAACTCAAATAGAATTTGTTTTTATCTATTTATTTGATCGTAGTATCTTCCAGGGTTTCGTTATCATCTATTGCTCGACTGTAGCACTAATATTTATTCCATCACAGTGACAAAATATCCTTATATATTGTAGAGATGGGATTGGTTCGATTCGGTTTAAATTTTGAAAAAACTTGAGCCGATTTCATTTCTAATAAATTTCAATGCAGACTTTGGCCATCGTTTTAACTGTTACTGTTTAGTGTATGTGCTCAGTTCCAAAAATTCTCTTTCAACAAAATCTTCTGTCAATAAACATGAGAGAAATCTGAAATATTCTTCTACCTAACAATGATTTTAAATATTCAGTTGCATTCATCGGTGTTTTTGCCATAGACGAAAGACCTAATGAAAAAGAAAGGAAAATGATTACATATATTTGAAAGAAAAATATTAATAACCTGGTTCAATTTTTTTAACTACCGGTATGCCTTTACTATCAAGTAATTGTTTAATTTGTAATAATTCGTTTGGTTTTCCGGAATGTTCGGGCCAAATATAAATATAAAGTCTTGATCCACTACTTCCACAATCAATAACAATACCGTAATGTAAATCAGGATTTTCATTTGCAAGTTTCTCGGATACATAGACACCGGCATCACCACTATTTCGAATAGTATCTGGAATTTTGGTTGTTGTAGATGTTGTAGAATTCACCTAATAGGAACAAAAATACATAGAGAAATTAAACAAGAAACAAGACAGTAAATTTAAAGGAAAAGAAACAACTTTCTAGTTTATTTATATAAAAAGAATTTAAACATTAGAAGAACTTTGTTCAAGATTTTTTAAAACTTCATTTGATAGAAGATGTTCTTCTGTTAACAATGATATTCCTAATTGATCTTCTTGTCTTAATGGTTGTGCCATATCTTTAAGCCATTTTTTAACTATTTGTACACATTCTTCAATAGATAAATTAGCTAAACTATCACTTAAATATTCTTGTATCCATTTTGGAATCTTTTGCCGTTTATCCGAACGTACAAATCGTTTATCTGCAAATATCATAATACCATAATCACTTTTACCACGTAAAACACGACCAACACATTGTGCTGCATGACGCATTGCATCAAATGTTAAAAAATCGTTTTCACGAATATGAAAATTTTCTCTTAAATAATCAAGACGTGCTTGTAATATGCGTGATTGTGTATAAACATAAGGAATACCAAACATAATAACACATCGACCAAGATGATTATCAAAATCAACACCTTCACTAACTTTACCACGTGCAACTGATAATAAAACTGCACCACGACCATTATCACAAGCTTTTTGATAATTATATAATGCTAATGATGTTTCAACACTATCGGGTGTTTCGATAAATAATAATTTATATTTTTGAATTTGTCCTATTATACCTAAATCATGCCAAGTTGCAACAACATGTTCCATATAAATATATGATGTAAAAAAACAAACAATGCCATCAGGTACATGAGTACACATTTCAATAAGTAATATACCATAATTACGAATAACAGATTGGTCTTCACGTAATTCAAATTTTGATGTTATTGCTATTTGATCATTGCCACGTGTAACTATCATCGGAAGAATACATGGACGTGTTAATGTCATAGTAAATGTTTCCATAACTGCTGGCGTAAATGAAAGAATTTTTGGATACATATCAATAGGTGAAAGCGTTCCTAAAAAACAGATACAATTCAAAATTGATTGGATTTCATCAACTAGTATTGTCATTATTTTTATTTAGTTCGATATAAATAAATCTCGGGATCATAGAAAAGACAAGATAAAGAGACTTAATACATTTCAATAGAATTTTGTCAAAAGATAATTTTTGGTTTAGAATTTGACCTAGTATTTAAACTTGCACAAAAGAAGATGGCATCAATATATTAAAACTTCCAAATTAAGACTGGATAAAATAAAGATAGAAAAGAAGAGATCTATAATATTTATATTTAAAATTATTATGAAAAAAAACTTATTTTGAAAAAAAAAACGAGTGTATTTAAATCTCTCACATACGTAGATTTTGCTGAAGTGTTTAAGATTGAATTCTTTGTCGAGAGTATAAACTTTAATAGCTGTGAAAAAAAGGAAAATTTCGTAATACGTAATCTTTTTGGAGTTTATTCATTATACTTCGAAGTAAAATGTTATTTTTCATAAATTGATGCTTTAGTGAATATTTTCTTGTTTATCGAAATTGATTATCAATTAATTTGTTATTTTAAAAGGAAAGGAAGTTCTACTTCTATTTCTGTTTTTGTTTAACGCTAATATTTTGCATAAACAAATTTTGATTTTCTTGTCACACTACATATGGTTCATCTCCTCTTTTAGTAGCTATGTCAATCGTGTATCGTAAACATATTAATAAATCTTTCTTGGACCAATACAAAAGTAAATAATGAAGAGATGCACTTGTTGTTTTACTTCGTGTCAGGAAATCTTATGATTGATATCATTAGATAATCCATAAAAACTGTAAATGATGTTAGAGGGACTAATACCAAATGTTATACAAAGTGAAATGACTTTTATTCTACACGAGAATGTCTAATCAGTAAGCTACTATATGCCTTGATTGAATAAAAATCTTAATTATATTAAGTCATGGTGTGTGTGCGTGTGAAGAAAGAACAAATAACAGGCTTCCTAATTATCTCTCATCATAAACTGTCACATATAGAAATATCTATAAAAAAAAAGCAACTAAGATTTGAATCTGTTTGATATACAAAATTGTTCTCCTCATTTCATCGTCATATTTGGATAGACTTTAAAACGTTTTCATTATTAAAATTTCATATTTTACCTGATGTAATAATAACCGATTGAAATCGATCAAAAACTGGTTTAATAGCAATAGATGAATCAAGACAAGTAAAATGTAAAACAGGATTATAAACTGTTGATTTACTATCAAAAAAAGGTTCAATAATTAATGTAAAACCTTTTGTATATGTACTAATAATTGTTGCAAAATTACAAAGTAACATTAAAGGTTGATACATATGTATATCACGTGTTTCAAGTGTACGTAATAGAGAACGTAAACGTTCTGAACAAAATCTTAATGGTTTTCTTTCAATACAAACACGTACTTGTAAATCTTTTAAAAATGACGGTGGTGATTCTTTAACAACATGTTGAATATTCATTCTTGTTTTCATATATTCTAAAAATCGTTTAATAAATATAAGAAAATGTTCTGCTTGTCGAATATTTCCTGGAATATTTTCTTGTAAAACATGTTCAGGTAATATTGGATTTGTTAAAATAACATCTGTTTCACGTTGTATAGCTTGTTCACGAAGACCTTTAACAAGATTTTCATATTCATTTTTTAAACGACTTGCATCTTTTTGTTTTTGATTTTGTACAAGTATTTTTAAATTTTCAACATTTGCTTGTGCACGTTCAAGTATTTTACGTGTTAATGTTATTGACATTGAATCAATACAAACATTATCAATATTATGTGCTTCATCAAAAACTATTATTGATGTTTTTGGTAATTCTTTTGAAATAATTTCAGCAATTTTTGGATCTAATAAATAATGATAAGAATAAACAATAGCATTTGCATGTGTTAATATATAACGTGCAAGAAAATAAGGACACCAATGTTTTGCTTTACCATATAATTTCATATCTTCTAAATTATAAACACCATATGGAATACTTTCTTCTCGTCCATTTTTATCATATTGTTCATAATAAGAACATGTCTTTATTGAACGATCTTGTTTAGATTGTTCACGTATATATGATGCTGTTAAATTCATACATGCACTATCAACTTCTTTACCTAAACGTAATTGACTAACTTCAGGATGAATACATAAATTTTTTCTTGAACTCATTGCAATACCAATAAATTTTTGTTTTTCATTTAATTCTTTTTCATAATATGAAATTAGACGTTTCATTTCTGACATAACTTTTTCTATTTCTGGTACTGTACGACTGCAATAAACTAATTTATTATATTGATCAGGATAACGTTTCATATAAGCAATAATAAGTGATAATAATGTAATAGTTTTTCCAGTTCCTGATGGCATTTCAAGTACACAATGACCTTTATGATCAAGACCACGTTTAAGTGCATGCATATATTTATATTGTTCAGGATAAATAAAATCATATGGCATATAAACAAGTAAACCGTCTATATTTAATTTCATTCTTATTTGTTTTTATTCTATCTAGAAAATCTCACTCGTACGAGTGGTCTCAGTTTAATTCGTTTAGTTATAATATTTATATTTAGAAATATAGAGAAATTAAAATTAACAATAAGAAAAGAAACAAAGTACATACCCGGCTTAGCATTAACCATACGAGAGAACAGCTGATTACTAAAGATGTTGCCATGATTAAATATCTCCGATTACCACCATTTAGTTGAAATACCATTATTTACCGGCACATCTGAAATTTAAAGATTATATTTATTATTCAAAGAATATTTCAAGATGAAACTGTTTGAAAATCTAGTAATTAATTTTTTAGTTATTTTAGATATTTCCCTGTATAATGATCAAAACTTCATTGTTATGTCAAAGATAAAGTGTGGGGCAACAATTGTTTTTCAAGCCTTTTTCTCTTTATGTGTATTTACATACTATCTAAATAGTCCTAATCGACTAAATTTTCATGGATAGATTACAAAGATTTTTTATCAAACAATGGGATGATCATTTTTATTATTTTCTCCAGAGTAATTGACAATCGTACAGATATAAATACATACCAATGAGACTTCTAGAACTGCTTCCGTATTGGTTACATTAACGGACTACATACAAACTTGTATATAGTTTATTGTAGTTCTTTTGAACCAATAGAATCGTTTTCCATCTTTTACTCTCATACATCCACAAAATTATTTGACATGTGCTCAGGAGACATCTTGAATCAAGCTTTCTTTCTCATGTACATGAAGAACTTGAGTATCTTGGACTAGAAAGTCATGTAATACGGACATATCTTGATGCAAGACTTGTGATTTTCTGGTGATCTCAAGCAGTTAAACATCTTGTTTCATCACTAAATATTCTCACCTATGCACTTCAATTTTATTCAAGCGTTAGTATTTCTTATTCAAGCGAATGTGATGTGCTTCAATATTCAAGAAGCTTTTTTTCTCTAATGTTTAAGTCGTTCCCTTTATGCACATGTCATTAACTGTCTACTGTTTAATGTTGATAGCATATAAGCAAGCACTAACTAAAAATGAATACTATGATAGCTTTTTTGGAACAATCATCACGAATTATTGATCGAGAAAAAAATAGGTCTGTTATTTATTATAACAATAATACTGTATTATTTTATAATTAATTCCGTATCCGTGTTCACTTCAAGTTTTTATTTGTGAATTAAAATCGACTTCAGTCTCTGCATTGTAGTCTAAGTGCATGGATACAGTCCACTTCTAACAGCAGGAGAGTTCTTCCTGTTTGTTTTGTAAAAGAAAGTTCTTACATCTGTTACTTGAAATGAAACTCTAAAACTTCAGTAAGTTTCTAGAGAGAGGAGCAAAGATGCCATCAACATCTCTCACAATCACCTATTGTCCTTGGATATAATTATAGTATCTGCCATTGAATAAGTTAAGATCATGCAAATGCAAGATTGTTGGATTAAATCTAAATAACCTCTCGGAACCGAATTCATTCGGAATTAACTCTTCAACCAACTTCATTTTTTCATTTGATACAAGGTTTCGTAGTGAAGATCAGACCACAATAGGAAATAATTGCTTCAATATATCAGACAATGCAGAGAAGCTACGTATTGAGAAAAAATGAATCGAGAAATGGAAGGCTTCAGGGTGTCGAAGTTGGGATTTTGCCACTCTAAATTTCTTGTAGCTTGTGAAATTTTTCGACTTTGTTCCAGTCTTACGTTTAAAATGATTCAATTCTTAATGGAAACCTATATTTTAAATAACAAGGACGGTAGCAAGCAGAACAAAAAGAGAATCTGCATGTGTAATACATTCAGACATACTTAAAAGCAAGGAGCATTATTCTATCTTGAGCAGAAAAGATGTGGCTGCTTTGTGCCAATTGATTGTTTTATTGGAATTGCATTTCACATCGAAAATAATTGAGAAAATGTTTAAAATAAATTTAATTAATTAATTTTTGAATTGTTTGTCAACATCAAAGTTCATTTTCTAGATTACTTATGTCTTGTTTTTAATCAGGCCTTTTCATTGAAATAAAAATCACTAAATTACTTGAGTAATGTTGAAACAAATGAGATAATAATGTTTCATCAATCTAAATGATTAAGTATTAATTGAATCATCAATTATTTGAAAAATACTAAAGTATCGAAGTCAATTATTAATTCCTCTTATTATAAAATATTGCTGTCGAATAGGACAGATTGAAAGAAATGCAATAGAAAAAAGAAGTTGTAATAATAGGAAAGCACTAAATAGTTTTATATTTATTTCAACTTCATCTTATGCCATTTTTCTGATTATTTATTTTCTCAAATTTTCGTTCATAATAAGTGTTCAAACGTTAGTCTCTATTGTCTTGTAAGGAAAATCTTGATGGCAAAATGAGTCGCAGCGTATAATCGAAGTATTTTAAAAACTGTTGAATATGTTAATTGTTTGTTTCGGGATGAATAAGTTACTCTACTTATTCTCGAATAATCTTCATTTGATTATTGTTCTTAATATTTATGTGATATTTACGAGTGTTTTCGATGCATTCAACATTAATAAAACTATTTTACTAATAATTTAATGTAAATCCTCTCAAACGCTAACGCTCAATTAATAATTGATTAGTTTACATAAGAAAAAAAATTATTTTCTTTCTTTAAATGAAAATTTGGCTTTGAAGAATAGGTTTGGTAAGAACATTCACTGTTTCATCTTGGACTGATGGTAATAATTACAAAACAAATTATATTGTAGAAGATACATAAGTAGAATCCATTATAATTATGATGCTTTATATGTTGGAATAAATCAAACATTAAATGTTAGATTTCCATCTTATTTTTTTCAAATTTTTCTATATAGATTATTAAAAAGATGCAATGTATATAGTTACTGAGAAACGTTATTCTCATTTATAAATAAACCAATTAAAATATTGTTTTCAAGAATCAGAAAACTTATTTCAACAACGAATGTCAAATGGCAATTAAGTGTTTTAAATAAAATTGGATCAATATTTTTTAGGAACACATATTCAGCAGAGAATGTGTTGAGGTGTTAAATCACTGTTCGATCGAGACTTTGTTCATTCAATCAGGCATAGTGAACAATGACAAGTTTTAAAATCGTTTTATTGTCTGAGGATAAACTCCCTCAAGTGATGAGTCGCTTTTTCTTCGAAAACTATATGACTGATTGCAGCTCACGGCACTGACGCCGAATATCATAATCATAGTGGTCATACGGTTTTCTGAGTTTTTATATCATAAATACCAGTTCTCCTCTATTAGAGGTGTTTTTTTTAATCAAATTCGATATCTAATTCTTTTTACTATGTGTCACCCAATGAAATATCACAAAAAAAACTTTTTTTTTACAGACATTTTAATCTTTAACGTTAGATACTAAGCAATAAAGCAGCGAAGTAATTTGTACATTGACTATAAGCAGTCAAATAACATTTATTCTCGTTTCTTTATTACTTCACAAATTAATAATAACTATTAGTACTGAATACGAACTGGAAGGATGCTTCGCATTCATTTTATATTTATCTTAACGAAAGATGACTTATTTTCACGTCTGTCTAAAACTCGTATGCAATTTAGAGTAGGAAAAAAATCAGTTTTTCTTGCTCGCACCGTGTTAGTTATCGAAGCAGAAAAAGAAATTACCGAGTGTTGATGCCAAAATATCACATATGCGCTACAAATCAAAAGAGAGCGTAGTGAATGTTCTTCATCGAAACCCCAGATGTATTAAAATGTTTTATATTATTAATTTAAATAATGAGCAGTGATAATTGACTGATAGATAACTAGTGAATAACCTGCATTATCTCTGCTTCAATACTTCGTGATAAAAAGAAAGTTGATATGCACAATTAGGATACTGGAGCTATAGGCAATATCAACTTGAATAAAGCGTTACATGGGCACAGATATATTAATTTCCTAAGCTGTAATAAATTGATAAATTCTGGATAGATTTAAACTATAAATTGAGTGAGATTATGTGATAATACATAAAATTTATACCCTGAATATGTGAAAAAATTAAGCCTAAAATAGCACATTTGTATACTTAGTCTTTCTCTGCTATACAGTGCAGTTTAGTATTCGACATTGAAGGTTAAAATGTCTGCAAATAAGTATCTTTGATAACATTTCATCCGGTGACGCACAGCAAAAGAATTAAATATCTAATTTGACAAAAAATATTTCTATTAGAATAGGATTGATAGTTGTGATATAAAATCTAGAAAGGCATATGAGCAGCTACGATCATAATATTCGAAATTATCACAGTGAATTTCAGACAGTCATGCATTTTGCGAGGAACAGCCATCAATCACTTGGGCACTTCTCTCGTGAGCCTTTGTTCTCGAAAAATCGATTGTTCGCTGAACTTTTCAACACAAAGCAGTGGCATGCCTTAGAGCATCATGACAATTAAATTTTGAGTTCTGATTTCAAACTCTGTGCAAAAAAACTTCTCAATGAGACTAAGTAGTTGATTGTGAAAGAATCACGTATTTTAGTGTCTCCTATTCTGAGATATAAGGTGGTGGCACTTCGAAGACCGAGCAGGAGTTTCGTTTTCAAATTTTTTTGACATGATTCGATGTTACTCGTCGAGTTACATGAGCAAACGTTTATTCTAGACTATTATATGCGCACTGTCAGAAAAAAAATATTCGGATACTTTTTGCCGGAAAAGGTTCTAACTTAGTGATGATACGAGACATAGACTATGTTTTTGTCTTTATTGTTCATTTCAATACACAATGGGTTTGGATGAGATCGTTTTTTTGACACACACGAACATTCATATCCAGAGTCACAATAGCCCATGCATGGTAATGCAACTTTTTAAGCTTTTAAGCAAAACATGCGAGACTGTACATAACTTTTATCCTTGAAAATAATTGCATGTAACATTCTTGAGTGCTTAAATGTAAGATATATGACTTGCAAGTAAATGCCAAAGTGTTATTAACGTGTACCAGCAAGATGATTAAAATTTTGCTAAATTCTGCACGTCAATACGACAAATGTTGTAGTTACGTGCACTATAACTAAAGCGATTCTGCGAGAGTATGCAAATTTCTACTATTTTGCAGTGTGCATGCCGTTGTATGCACGAATAGTTTTTTTCTCCGAAATCTATATCTTTATTTCTGATTAAAATGAAATAAGTCCTATATATTCTCACTATATTGGCTTAAAAGCCTTGTTAAATTTTTTGAATGCGCCGAAAGTTATTAGTATTTCTGCTTACACTTGCGTAGCAATTACCTGATGGCCATTGTATTCTTCAGTTTTGATTGCACTTAAAATGTAAGTAGATGGTCGAATGATGAAGAAGTTTGCCTCATAAAGCAACCCCTATATGATCGAATGTTACTCCGAAAAAAGTCATACGTGTTCATGAATGCTTACAACATGAATTTCGTTTTTTGACGATTCTTAAAATTCCTTTCATGTACACGCTTGAGTTCTTTACAAAAGCATTCATATGATCTCGCATGCATTGAAAATATTAAGTGTGTAAATTCGCAAAATTTCATATATGTAAACGCGAATATAGTTTATTCTGTGACGCGTTTCCATACATGCCAGATCATAACGATTTATGTATGTGCATGCATTTTATAAATTTTCGAGTTTGACTGGACTTTATTCCAAACGCTTCTTTGATTCAATTGACAGGAAAATGAAAGTTTCAAATTATTTAACTTTCTTATTCCCAGTACTGCTTCCTACTGATTGAAAACGTATCATAGGCTAGTTTAAGCATATGGATGTAGGTATGTGAATTTGAGAGCAGGTTAAGAGAAGACACAAGTTGATAGTCACCTACAAATCTAAACTCACGTAGACGCCTACTCTCATGCCTCAACACACTCACACATTCTCTATATATACGCTTATGTCCTTTAAGATTCTATAGCGATTGTTGAAAATCGCATATTTAGGGTTTCTTGCATTCTGAAATTAATCGTATTATGCGCATCCCTCTTTGATTCTGACACCGACAATATTTAGCCCTCACATACATTGTATGAATAATTGATAAAAGAACTCTCAAGTATCTGATACGGTTTTACAGGGAAAATAATATACCTGGGTTGCATTGTGGTTGTTTCGGAAAAAGACCTCAATCTTCAAAAATGATCTTAGATCGTAAAATATATCTGAATAATTCGACCATAGTATATTTCTTGATCGATGTGCGGTGATGTTTTCCATCATTTGCAAATACTTGCTTTGAGGCACTTTGATCTTGTCGATGTAAAGGTTTGCCATGAAACCCATGAGCATGCCACCTGTCTATTGAACCTAATGAGAAAAAATGTTTGCATAGGGCCAAGACTAGTAGAAGTGTAGCACGTGAACGATTGAACGTCGTCCCCTCTAATAATGTATCTATACTATCGAGCACGCTTTGAACGTTGATAGTTTTTCAACAGACACGTTTGTTTTTTGCGAAAACTATACGAAACGATCTGCTTTATTGAAGGGTCTACATCTACAACGGATTGATCTGTAATGAATAGACTCGTAGAAGGTGTTCATAAATTCATGTTACCTCGCACTGAGCATAAGCCGTAAAACAAAACGATCGACGTACTCAATAGTCAAATATCGAAAATCGAGAAATGCGATCTTTTTTTCTCTAAATGAAAAATGTATACAAGATAGAGCAAACTGGGAAAGAGATCTTTCGCCAGGACTAATGATGCTCAATTGACTATTTCCAGCGACAACAAAACGTTCGAAAAGTACAACCGATGATTGGTCGCGTAGCAAGGAATTGGCAGCAACCATCGTTGATTTTTCCAAACCAAGCTCAATCAATCATGTCGTCACCTTTTCATGATTACTAGTATACTTAACAAAACAATTAGCAGCTCTCTAATAAGCGTGCTGGTTTTTTTTCCGTATCAATTCAACATTACCCAATCTTCTACCAGAAAAACAAGCATGTTCTTCGAAACCGGTATGCCATATATCATTGGATTTTCTTCGTTTGGTTGTTACTTTGAAGCCTTGAGAAGATATAACTCTGATTGAATTCAGTTGAGTTTTTAAATTTCTGCTTTTCATGTGAAAAAAACCAGCATAAATCCTTTGTAATCTAACTATTGCTCACTTACACAATCTATGCTTCAAAAAATACTGCACTTACCTATGTTTCCAACAATAACATCACATATATCCAAAGAATGGTTAGGGCTGTCAATTGTATACTCGTATTTCAGTTTCTCCTTTTATTATTAACTCATTTCTCGTAAAAGTGCACATTTCATGGTACATATCGAACTCTATTGAGAGAGGGAAATGTAACAGCAAGATTCTATTAAAAGACCAAGGTGTCTCAAATTGAGAATGATGTACCATAAGTGACTTCGATACTTGAACTTGTAATTGAAGGATTATTATCTTTGAAACCAATCCATATTTTTTCGAAGTCTCTGACTGATTGAAGTGCGCATCGACGATATATTCATGATGTGCCGATGATTATTCAGTCGGGCGACCTTCAATCTCATTGAAAATCAGTAATAGGGTGCTAAAAGTGACAGAACAGTGAAAAAATGAGCGAACAATGATAAGTACAATAAAATCATTTGCCAGTATTTTCATTCCCTGCAATGGCTGCAATGCGAACATCAGAACCAATATCCTACGAAATTCTGCACGCAAGTATAAACTAATATTCTGCAGTATTTGCATAGTCGTCCTTATTAATAATGTACTACTGAATGAGTACCATATCAGCGGATTTTTTCTACTGATGATTATTGTTGACTCATTTTTTCCCACTATTTTTTCAGTCGTCGATAATGAAAACAAACTAGATGCGATTAGTCATCTATATTCAGTGAAATTGCCGGTTACTTCGTTGAAAAATCATTGTAACAATTACTACACTGTAAGCATCGTGCACTTTATTCGACAGACACGGCTACGTCACATTACGGGTAAAAGTACTATCAGAGCCTGTAATAGAGTTTGATTACAATCCACTGAGATTTTTTATGTGGTGATTAGAATAGCTCTCAGAGAAACCTCGTGGCAATGTGACATATCTATGGGAACTCTATCAATGGCCACATAGTTTCTATGGAATAATTATGGGATTCAGAATAAATTATCAAAAAGCAAGTCTTTGCCGGTATGTACTTGAGATTCGATAAATTATCTAATACGATCTAAGGCAGATCTCAAAATTATTACTGAATCTCAACCATAGATCTGTTTGAATTGAAAAATCAAATATTCATCGAGAACAATTATTTATTCTGTAATTTCCATATCCATCAGGAGTATTTACATATTCAAGCAGTGATGCAGAGTAGTAATATATTCAGGTACTCAGTGGGAGTTGTAAGATAAGAATGGCACCATTAGTCTTTCTTTACGGTAGAGTACGTTTAGTTCTGTATTCATAGTTCATGAAGAACAAAATTGAAAACTGGCAATTAAAGGTAAATATACTTGAGACGAGTGGCTAGATGATGATGTGAGTTTAAGTTCTCTCATCTACTGAAGTTTGTGTGCGATGCTGAATAGAACAAAAAAGTCAATATTACAGAGGTGAAGCATTTATATTTATTTACATTTCAATTAAAGTTTTGTGCTATTTCCCGAGAACTATGGGATATTGATATACTTATCCAAAGTCTTCACAGATTTATTAAAAGAATGGATCGACTCATGAGAGGATCACAACATGTAGTTATTAGATTACGAAGTAGATAATAAAAAAGCATTTTATTGCCATTTTGAATTTTCATCGCTAATTCGAGAAGTATTATATGACTTTTCTTTTCAAGAATCTGTTATATATATATTGTTTTAGACTGCAATTCAAGCTTAGAATACTACTTCTGTCTGTACTTGCAGTGTAGATAGTGTGTTTGCATTCTAGTCAAGCATTGATGTTGTTCATTAAATGTATTTCATGCTGGCTTTTGCTCTTGATATTCGAATATTGGAATACAAGATATGTACGTGCAGCTTGGCCGGCCGCAAACTTTTCAAACATTCAAATATTGGGCCTTTTTGACGACATTGCAAATACATGTTCAAAGCAGCCCTACTTCTTTCTCAGCAGTAAAATATGACAGTTGAAGGACAATCGATCGAATGGAAAGTTCAGCAAACAGGTGGAAATATGATAGATGCTCTGAGAAGTACTTGCCAAGCCATATCCACTTCGAATATTGTTGGTATTGTCGGCCCGGCTCGATCAAGAGAAACATTCATTATCGCTGATTTGGCCAACAGAATCGGTATTCCAGTAGTTTCCTATAGTGCAACTGATCCCCAACTGTCAGATCGTCGAGTATATCCTGCCTAGGGTGTGGGTGGTGTGTGGGTGTGGGACTAGTGTCACATATCCGATATTTTGGAGATGCCGCGGCATGTCCCGCTGGAGACGCCGCATCTATCGCGGGAGATGCCGTATCTCCTTCGAGAGATGAGGTCGTCTCCCGATGGAGATGTACCCACATGCTGAGAGATGCCCATCCCCCGCATAAGATGCCCCATCTCCCGCAAGAGATCCAGCGTCTCCCGCGGGAGATGCCGCGGCACCTCCAAAATTTCGGATATGTGACATTGCTGCCACACCCACACCCACACCCCACACTCCACATCCCACACCCATACCCACACCCACACCCCACACCCCACACCC
>CAJNSZ010000023.1:0-273725 GCA_905329745.1 Rotaria sp. Silwood2
TTTCTTTCCAAAAGCTATTAATTCAGGAGTTCGATGAGAAGCCATTATCTTAATTAAATATGGACAAGACTCAGAATCTTTTGAGAGTTATGATATTCTAGTGGTACTATACATACAGGCGCATTATGATGGCAGTCAGAGCGGATCATCTACGAATGTTCGTTCTTTGAAATCCAGTGTTTAGAAGCGCTTTTCGGCTGCTTAAAATGTGCGCTTTTCAGCACTTGCAACGCTTACGATTTCAGCGCTTAAAAGTGCTTAGATACCCAATTGTAAGCGCTTAAAAGCACTTAAAGACCTAATTGTAAACACTTTCCAGCGGCTTAAAATATGCGCTTTTCAGCACTTTTCAGCGAAAAATTTAAGCTACTTTAAGCGAGCTTTTCTGCTTAAATTTTCACATGGGATATATCAGTCTTGAAATAAAATTGTATCAGTGATCGGAAAAAAACTAAAAGAAAATATATCAATTAACAATCACAACATAAAAATCTTGACATTAACTGAACCGTTCTTGAGCAAAGATAGAAATAGATAAAATTTGAGAATCGTCTTTGTGAGTTATCCAGCCACAATAGAAAAAGCGAAAATAAATGAACATTATAAAAGTAGCATGAAAAATGATAAAGCCAATTTTTTTTCAGGTCATTGCATACATAAGAAGTTTGAACCAACTTGTAACTAATGTACGAGTATTTCTTGTAATACTATACGCTAGTTTGATAATGCCGGTCATCTTCATCTATTTCTTTTGTTGTTGGAACTATCCTCACATTCTTTATTTTAAAATTTTTGTGCACCACTACCGCGTAATAAAAAAGAAAAGATACCGTATTAGGACAAACAAAAGCACTTTTGACTATATATGAATAGATCAACAGAGAGATCATGACATCAGTGAACAAATTCATTGAAATCCACAGTATATCAGAAACACAAAGAGTTTGATTCCGTACTCGAAGCAATTCTATTAGATTTATTACTTTTCATTTCTCATCATTGACACTGTGAATATCGAGAAAATAAAATGCTCAAAGACAATACATAGTTTTAAAAATTACAAAAATAAGACATAAAGAATGGACATTAACTCCAGATATAAATTCATTGAGTGTAATATCAAAATTTGTATTTCAGGTTGTGTCAAAGATTATGATAAACCGATTATCGAACTCTGACATAGTTCTCGATATTTTTCTTGAAATTGATGTAAATAAATATGCTAGTTGAAAATTTCAAAAAATATCGTCTTATCTCCAAACAGACACCATCCTAACCGAATTAATATGCATATAAATTAGTTAGATCATTTTTTGTTAACAAACTTTTGACACTACAGAATTATATTAGAGGTAAACAAGAAAACTGATTAGTATGCGTTAGTTGACATCCAGTTCTGCAGACTAACACATATATGATCAATGATATTATGCAGCACGTGATGTTCTATAAACACTCATGTTCATTACCAAAGAGTATGTGAATCAACAGGGAATGTGTTGTTTCCTTATAATAAGACGCGACAGATTCTGATTAATGACATTAGTGGCCAGTCGTTTATTTGCATTACATTAATTATTGCCATTGTATTGTAACTATTTCGACCATGATTTTTAACATTTATTGCGAAGAAGCAATAAACGCTATGTGTACGTCGTGCTATATTGTATCACAGTTAAGTAGTTTTGGTTGCGATAACAAACAAAAGTGTTTATCAATGAGAACAAGAGCTAATTATTTTTGCATTTATTAATAGACAGATTTCGATTGATACATATAATCTTTTGGTAAACAACTTCTTTTGTATTGTTAGTGTGATTAGGAATCTAACCATAGTATTTATTGAAATAGCTATGTCAAATTCGATAATTAAAAAATTGAAATCTTGATCAATAAATTATTGAGCATTTTGATATTGTACAATCAACAGAACGGACTGCCCTTAAAACTCTTCCAAGTTGTAAAGACCGTATCATAAATAGTCGTATACTACGAAATACGTTAAAAAATGATCGACGTATATCATGAATGTATACGATGCTATGCATACAAATTCAAGTAGTGCATACAATAAACGTACAAGACTCAAGTGCACAGTTATATTCTGTATTTCGAATTCGACGACCAGTGAATTGATAAGTATTTATTTTAACAAAACATATATAATTTTTTATGTAAATTAATTCAAATAAATGATTAAGTGGTAAATATTCATTTTTAAATAAAGAATAATATTTTTTCCATCTTTGAACGAAGAGAAATGTACTTCTCGCAGCCTTATGTGACAAGAAGCTTTTTTAAATACGATATTATACTATGTAGTATAAAGCAGCGTACAGCTGTTCACATGAGTCACATTTACATCGTAATCGACAAGATGAAATACGGTCGTAACTCTGAAATCAAGTAATGCAATCGTATACTGTGGAAAATACGATTGTTTACGACGTTTGTGCGATTATTTCTAATGATCAAAACCTTCGTCGTGAGTTTATATGCCAGTATGTTCTACTAATGCCATTTGTCGTCGCTTCTTCATCTCTTAACCCATGGACTAATGCAAGTGTTCGCTTTGCTTTTCAATCCACGACTTTCAATATGGTAATCTTTTGTATCAGAGTTGTATATCGGAATCAGATTCCGAGACACAATTGTTCGATTTATCTATTACTTCATTCCCTATCTTATACCACTATATTTTTCATGATAATTACTGATAATACTATGGATATAATCCCTCAATATGTTGAATATTTTAGGTAAAAATTCGAGTAAATCATGAATGAATTCGTTTTAATATCAATACTGACTAAGTTTGTCCTAATTCTAAGTGGAAATTAATGAATACAATCGATTTCAGCGATTACTTTTTCAAAAAATCCAGACCATCCTAGAAAAATAAAGTTAATTACTCGAAAAGGACATACGAAAAATACTGACAATCTCAAAAAAAATGTTACATTTCGTTCCACAAACGATTTTAACAAAACCAAAAACGATTCTAGACAGATTTCAACGAATTCTATTGATTCCATATCTCACTAACCCTATTTGACTAATTGATTTACCAGAAAGTCTCCAGTTAACCGTTGGTTATTCTTTAGTTTTAGTGAAAGTCAACAGGTTTCGCTCCACAAACAAGTCTCTATATAGATCTTGCAGCGACATAACTTTTCTGAATGTTTCCTAACTTTTTATAAATGTCCTAATTTTCTTACTTTCGACTAAAAATTCTGATTTTGTTCTGATATTTTGCTATCTATTACCATAGAACTATGTCTACACGATTATGGCGCGTTCTGTACTATAACATTTAATCTAATTTGAAGGTTTTTATAAAAGTAATTATAGAATATTTTCCACCAAGAAAGAAATATAGAATGTTCATATTATATTTATTTCAACTATTTATTATTTTTTGTATTGTTTCGTAAAACGTGTTTAAAGTAGTTTTTATCATTTTGCAACTCATTGAAGTTTCAAACTACTTTGTTTTATATTGGCATTTGCTATTGGTGTCAGATGGACTATAGAGAAAGGCACTTCTCACTTTGCGTCAGTATCTAATATTTTCATCGTTTTCAACCAAATTTTTTAAATTGTGAAATTTTTTTATAAATTTATCAATATTGTTCAACAAATGTTATCTCTATCATTTTTAAAACTAAACATAACATGAACAAACTAATGAGTGCAACTTTCAAATTTTTTTGATTTTTTAAAAATTTCTATATACTTCTTTAAGTCTTAAGCTCTCTCCTGATGCAATTCTTATTTCGTAATTTAAAGCGCGTTGTCATTAATTAAGTCAATTGCTATGAACTAAACTGTAATTATGAGAAATGTCTTGAACAGATTAACGTATATGTAATGTTCAAAGAGATTTATGAGCGATGATAAAAGTGAGACTTCAATATTCGCAAATAAAAATGAAGTATCAAATTGCATTCATACTTCAATTGTAATTCACTCATATTTCGGACTACTCAAATCTTACTTTTCCTTCTTGGATACATGACAATTTTGAAAGTTGTACTCAGTATTTTACTAAAACTATCTTTAAATATTATAGATACAAGAGACAATATTAAGTAAACAAAATAGATCAAGTTCAACAGAACTTGATGGTAATTTTAAAAAATTGAATTCAAAACGATGCAAATGCTGGAAGATATCAATGAAAAGCAAAAAGGTGAGGATGATGTTTACAGTTAAATTTAATATATTCTGTGTTATTTTGTTAAAAATAAATTTTTAAGAATTGATATTAAGAAATATATGTGGCGTTAGTAACTTTTCTAGGAGTAAGTATCATAAATTTAGCATTATTCTATCCATTTATATGAACAGTTGATCTTATACAGAAATAATAAAACAGGTTCTACAATATTCTGATTTTTTTTCTACAAGATCATTCTAGTTGTTACTCTGATTTCAACACATAGATTGCTACGATTCCTGCCGAAAGGATATGATAAGCTCTATCGATTCCATAGATCACTTGTTCAATTTTGTTCATTGATCATATCTAGTTGGTCCGTAATTCTCTATTAACTTTATTAGAATATCTGAAAGTTCGCTATACGTAAAAGACTCCAAATAGAAAACGCTTCATGATCCTAGATAGAACTCGACCAACTTTATCGATTCAATCGATCACCATCCCGATTCTACTAATCAATAAATGAGAAAATCTCTAATTACTCTTTGAATATTTGTAATTATTTTTCAAATCCAACACTTTTAGATACTTCAAATTGATCGAGTGCTCTTGTCCGATAGGAATAAACACCATCTTATGCATGCTGATAAAAAAGAAAACAATGACTTAGAACAAAGTTTTTTCTTTCCTATGGTTAAATACACGATTATAAACATGTCACTTTCCTCAGCAACGAAGTAATCTCTTTTTCTTTCTCTAATTTTTATCGACTGAAATATATAAACCAATGGAATCTTTTTTCTTTTCCTACTTTAAACATCATATGCGAAGGGTACGACGGCAAGACGGTGATTCTCTTATGCTCTTTGACTACAACAAACCATGCAATAAGTTTTCTTTGAGCTTTCCGTATATACGTGTATGTATCAACAGAGAAAAAGAAACAGCGATCTTTCTTTCATCTATTCACTAAAACAAATAACCCAATAGAGTTCTCTCTGTAAACGTTATAGTAGTGACAGATTAAATACGAGTTTTCTCATAAATGTGTATGATTCAGGTTCGTTCAATTATATATAGCATCGACAGAACTAGTCGAATTCTCTATGGAGACGCCATTGATTTTGTTTGAATCGATTGTGGAGCAAACTGCAATGGATTTTAATACAAATATTGAATAGTAAAGGGAAAATTATCGTTTCCTCAATAATAGATGATTGGAATCAGTCGAATGGAAATGGAATCGATGGAGTTCATTGACTCCTATTTGGAATACTGATTACTTTTGTTGAAAACACTTGCAATACGAATTGCGACAGATTGCTGACAAGCATCTGTATACTTTTTGTATGTTTTTTTTTCAGCGATTTTCTCTGTGATGATTCGGATTCTTTGAAAAAGCGACTACTAGAATCAATTTTACAACGAACCAATTCATGATATACTTGAATCTTTAGGTGAGGTGGCCTACGTTTCTTAATATTAAAATTGTATTAACCATTATCTATATTTTATTGTCATTTATCAACTCTAGTTGTTGTTCTGAATAAAATAGTATGAAGAGATATAAATGATTGAAACTCAATGAGATTTTTTACCGAAACAACTGAACTCTGCATTGAACAAAAGGAAAACTGTTATATTTTTACTCAATTTAACAGGAAAAATTAGATAGTGTATCCGTCATGTTAGACATTGATTGAAGACTTTCTTCTCAATATTTGATTAGTGGAAGAATGAATATTTTAATATCGAGCACTATTTTCAAAAAACATCGATGATGATGTATTCATTTTCACTTGTCTTTTTATCGTTGCTCAACTATCATTCTTGCTTATTTTTGAAACATAATGAAATATTTAAAATTTAATGAATATCTGACAGATAACGTTTTATTTCTGTCAGTTTTTTTAATCAAAAGAACGCATTCTTGTCAAAAGAATTTATATCATAGTACTTGACTTTGAATAAAGATGTCAGAAAATATATATTTATTCTCTGGACGATTACTTTCTGTTTTCATATGCAAATGATTCATAAAATATCTGAAATAAAAAAATAAACTGTGATCATATCTATATGGTTTATTATAAGAATACATAACAGCTAACTGTTCTCATAAAATCTATTAGTAATGATATTTTTGCTCTTATGAAAAATCAATAAACTCACATGCTTTAATACAAAATTTGTGGATTGCATGTTCTTTTGAAATAATTCACAACAATTTGATTTTTTAACTAAATCAATGTAACTAATAAAGTATCAATAAAATTGAAGACTTTTATTATTTATTCTTAAATTTAACATCACTCTTAAATACGGACTATTAGAGAAAATAAAAAAGAATTTTTCAATGTTAATAAAGAAAGATTTTATGAGAAAGTACATTTATAGACCAAATATTTAAAAAGATCGATGCGTTCTCTTCCGTTCTCGTCAAGATGAGAAAGAGCACGTTATAATCCATGACTAGAAAAAGAATCTTTTCTCCGTTTTTATCTTACGTTACATCTTTTTATTTTTCATGTTTCTATCCGTCGTTCCTATTTTCTTCGCATAGACTTTTTCCTACGGTGTCTACTTAGGTTTGACCAAAAGTTCTGAGATCGTTAAATAAAAGTATAAATATAAGGAGATATTTTCAGTTTATTTCATCAAAATTTTATGATAGTTGTTTTGATTATTTATAGCAAGTTAAATCCTTTTTAATAATTTATTAAAATTCTTTTTTTGAACTCTTTTTCGAAAAACATTTTAGCTACCTTAGACACCGCATGAACACATCATATTTCATTTGGCTGGTCAATTTCAAGAATTTGTCTTAAAATTTAGCATAGATCGTGTCAGTTGAGTTTCAGTACTAAAAGTGATAAGATATAGGTTTATTTTAGACGGGTTGGTAGTAAGTCATGTGATGATAGCTGCATTAATGAAGATGAGTCACAAAAGACTGTTGCTCATAGAGACAGGTTTGAACTAAAACTTGGCTTTAAATATTGTTTAAGTCAAATGGTCCTGTTTCCATACATAGTCTAGATAGTGGCAAGAGACTGTAGGTCATAAGTATTATATTGAAAATTGTCTAAAGCCTTTTGTTAATGAAATATGGAAGCAAACAGGGATATCAGACTCAAAATGAGTAAACTTATTTAACGATCATCGTTGACTTAATATTTATTCGATGCTATTAATTATTTGAGAGAAAAAGGCATCAATATAATGTAACTTCTGTCGTATTCGTCGGGCCTAGTACTACATAATATTTGGTTAAATAATTCTATCCAAAGACATTAAACTGATTAAATAAATGAAATATGATGTGCTCGTGCAGTTTCCAAGATTATTAAAAATTTTTTTTCAAAAAAGAGTTCAAAAAAATTTTTAATAAATTATTAGAAAAGATTGAACTTGCTATAAATAATCATAATAAGTATCGTGAAACTTTGATGAAATAACATTGAAAATATCTCCTTATCTTTATACTTTTATTTAACAATCTCAGAACTTTTAGTTAGATCTAAGTATCTCTTCTTTTTATATGATGAATTCTTCTATTCTTCAATTGTCTTTCAAGTTATGAACAGTACTTTTCATGACATTTTTTTGAATAACTATAATCGAGCAAAACTAGTCGTTTTCCTTATTAATGATCTTTAAAAAAGACCTATGTCATATAAAAATTTATCATGTTGTTTTTTTTGACATGTTATTTTTTGTATTAGTGACAGTCTACATACTAAATTCTTTTATTTTTCATTCATTTTGATAGTATCGTTTACACATCGATACTACCCATCAGCTTCTTCCTTTTTTTTTTATTTATCAGAGCGAAAAAAACCTTGTTTTCTTTCAGTTGTTCTTAGGTATTTTATAAGAATAAGTAAGGAAATCAAAGATATTAATTAGATTTTCTTTTTATATTTTTTGATTTTTTTTTCTATATAATTCATTAAGAAATGAGAATAAAAACTCGATCAATTATATCGAATCTATGGTTTAAAATTAATATTAAACAAATTATTGTAATCATTACTTGCCTAATGCTTATCTTGATTGATATTATTATAAATCTTCATAAATGGCACAGTGGATTTAAACTTTCAAAACAATATTCAAAAATTTTATATTCAAAATCAAACGAATTAAATTCTTATAATGATCCAATTCTATCACAAAATCAATTTGATATTGTTATAAGTTATTACTCTGAAGATATTGACTTTGTTGTACAATATATTCGTTATTTAAAAAATGTTTCAACTATACAAAAACTTAATCCTCGTGTTATTGTCTATAATAAAAATCCTGATATTAATAATGAAATTTTAAAATTACTTCTAGAAGCAGATATTATTCAATCATTGCCTAATTTAGGAAGAGAAGGTGCAACGTATCTTTATCATATTATTAATAATTATCATATTATTGCTAATCATACACTTTTTTCACAAGCTGGTGTTGAAGGTATTACTAATAGAGGTTTAGCTGATTGGTATTTAGATCGATTAGAGAAACAATTTAATTCATCAGTTGGATATATGCCACTTATTACTAATAGTATGATAACGAATTATGATTGTGGTTTACATAGGACGGGTAATTTTCCAAGAATGGCTCAATTATGGGCGATGCTTGAACAAAGTTTGTGTCCACCAGGTGGACAAGCAGTAAGTTCAATTAAGCAGCTATTGTATTGATCAATGAAATCAAAATAAAATTTAAAAAAAAAAAAAAAAACACATATTTAGGTTGCTTTTCGAGGTCAATTTCTTGTAAGTGGTAAACGAATACAAAATCGACCTTTAAAAATCTATAAATATCTTTATGATCTTATTACTGTAGGTTCATTATGTTTTTTTTTTTTTTGTTATTATTTATATTTTTTTTTTATTTAAAGGCTAATAGTTCACATTGGCTTCATCGTGATTTACGTTCTTTTTTCTTTAAATCCACACCAGATAATCCAATATTTGGTCATACTGTTGAACGTATATGGACAATTTTATTCAAATGTTATAAACCTGATTTATATGATCGATGTACCAGAAGACAATGTGCATGTTTTGATGAATCTTAAATATAATTGAAAAATTTCTCTTTGTTTTTATATTAAAATTTCAATGACGTATTGCTTGTTTGTTCTTTTTATTATTCTAAGTTTAGATTTTTTTTTTTCTTCTTGTTTTGTCAAATATAATAAAACAAAACAAACGTAACATTATAATACCACACAGTAGTCATTCCCACTAAGAGAAACAAAAACAAATGTCTAATTAAAATTTTTAAAAATCAAATTTTATCAATAAGATCACTAAGATCATCATATTGATTAAGTGAATTTTGACGTTGAATACTAGATAAATTTGTTTCATCATCAGTTACAGTTAATTTTTCCATCGTATTTATTACATTTACATTTTCGTCATCTGTTTTAACATCAACTATAGTTATTGTTTCACTTTCAATTTTAATTTCAGATAAACATGTATTTTCATTTGTAGATGTTAATGCATCGTCAACAGATATTGTTGCAACTGATTCAACAAGTTTTGGTTGTCCAATAGTAATAGAACTAACACCAATAGCAGCAGCAGCAGCTTCTTGTAATTGTCGTTCTTTTCGAATCATAGCATTAGCCATAGAAGCTGTTGTTTTTGATTTTGGTTCAACAACAGGATCATCTTCAAACTCGGGTTTTAACCATTCAATCATATTCGAAAAAAGAAAAACACCACTTTGAGATGGATTTATTTGATATAATTGCACATCATTTGGATCAATTGGATCAGGTTCATCAATTAATTCTTCATCTTTACTAAATTTATAATCAATACAATTTGATGCATAACGTTGTTGATGAACTTTATAATGATTACGTAAACGAGTTGCTGATGGAATATATTGTTTACAAATCGAACATATACGGGATTGAAGTTTCGATTGTATTGATGGACAAAATGAATCAAATGGTAGAAGTGAATTATTTGTTCCATATATAACAATACCATGAAATTGTATACGTTGAAATAATGTTCCATAATATGGCGATAGAGAATTTATATTAGCATATGATGATTCAAGTTCAGCTAATCGAACACCACCTGATGAACGATTAAATGGTACAGGTGGCGGAAGAAAACGATGAGGAAATACTTGAATATAATTTGAACGCCATGGACCACAACATTCAGTTTTAGTACAACGAATTATTTGAATTGTATATTGAGTTTGAAAAACATGTGTTGCACACCAATATCTGAAAATAATAGATAAAAAAAAATCGCAGAGATTATATCAAACTAAATCTGTATCAAATCGATATATACTCATCAATATTATAAATAGGTTTTGGTTTTGTATCTGTATTTGATGAATATGGAACCGATTGCATATGTTTAACACGTAGATGAAGAGGAATTTCTTCTTCTTCATCACAAATTCTAACATTTAAAAGATAAAATAGTTTTGATTTTTTTGCATATTTAATTAATCTAAAAAGTCTTACTCATCAATAATCATATCTATTGTAGATTTTGTATCAATTAATCTGATCATATCATCAGATGATGCTGGTGGATCAATATATTGTGCAACAACTGGATTACGATCAATCATATCCATACTCCAAATTTCAGCAAGAACTTCACCGGTTGCTTTAAAATTTTCTTTTTCTATTTCAGCATCAACTGTTAAACCGCTAACATTTAAATGTGTACCAAAATAATCATGTGGTAGAACTAAGCCAGTTAAATCTTGTGATAACGCTGCTAAACGTCGTTCAACAACATTATTAACTGTTTGACCTGGTGCTTGAGTTATAATAAATAAAGCATCCAAATTATATCTTTTAAATTTATTAATTGCTGACACAAGTGTCTTTGGAAAACGTGTATAATCTGCAGGTTCAAGACTATCTATATTCATAATAATAATTGGTTTAATACTTCCAATATGATTACGAGCTGTGCTTTCAAATTCTTTTAATTTAACAATACAATCCAAATCAATATCTTCATAATCAACTGTAAATCGATCATGCTTAGCTGATCGAATTGATATATATGTTGGACCTGCAAAACTAACAAGACCAGCATCATCAATAACACATGATGCATAAACTCTAGAAAATAATAAGTTTAAATGAAATAAAGAAATACTTTTTTTTTCGAAAATAAAACATACGTTGGTTTAAGTTGATGAGTGATACTAGGTGGTATTGGTGTGGAATTAGTTGTACTTATTTGATAATCTAAATGTAGGATAAAAGGTGAATGTCCTCTTGCCGATGGTCGACCAATTCGAACAGAAGCTTTTCTATCTTCAATAACATAGAATACACATTCATTACCAAAAGTACCAGCTAAATCTTTGATATGTTGTAAAGATGCATTCACAAAATGATAATCTAAATAATAATAATAATCAAAAAATAAAATAAAAATTATTGTCATAAAGAAAATGCTTTTAGTTTAAGTTTTGTTTAATAACCTTCATGTTTTGGTAGTTCAATGCCTTGAAGTTTTCGAAGACGAACAGCTTTTGAATTTACATGTCTTTTTCCATCTTCAGTAAAAGTACCAGAAGGTATAAGACTAAGAATATATTAATGACATGTTAATTATTTTCAAAAAAACAAAAGACTTATTGCGTTATTTTACCGATAAAAATTAGATGATCGTCGAATTTCAAAACCACGTTCTTTTATTTTTCCTCTTAATTCATCTAATGATACACATGGTTGAATATTAACTAATCTAGGATTTGCATCAGCTGCTCCACCAATACGAGCAATTTCTTCAATTGTTTGTATTAAATCAGGACAAACATTATCAATTTGTACACGAAGTGTTGTTGGTCTATAAAGTTTTAAAAGTGCAGCAGCAACTTCAGGATCAGCATCACATATCGATTCAATAGAACGTTTTTTTCTTTCACGATAACGTAATGATGAACGTTGTTTCGATTGTAAACGACTAAGTTCAGCAGAACGTTCTCTTTTTTGTTGAAGTAATTTTTTTAATGTATTATTCGAATCTGATGTTGATAAACCCATATTTTTAACTTGAACTAAACTTGCAATACGTTCTGATATTTCTTTTATTTCTTGAATAACAGCTTCTTGTGCAGGTGTTTTTATTCGACTTTCACTAGCAAGACGTCGTGCTTGTATTTTAGCAACACGTGCGTCAACTCGAGCTTTAGCTCTTTCAAATGAACGAAAAACCCATGGTTTGTTAATATCATTAAATTCAGTTGGCTTAGAAGAATCACGCAAAGTAAATGTTGGTTCAACAGGTTCAACAATTTCAGATTCCACATTTAGTTCATATGGTTCATATTCATCATCGGATGATAATCTTCGTTTTCGTTCATTTATTGTTGTTTTCTCTTGTGTTATTTCATTGTTAATAGTTGGTTGTACTTTAGTTTCATTTTTATTAGAGTTTTCGATAACTTCAAGATATTTTTCAATGCTCTTCTTAATTAAATCTTCGTTATTTTTCATTTTGTTCCATTCTAATTGTGCATTGTAATGACAGGCCTATGAAATGAAATTTTTTATTGAGGAAACAAAAAAACAAAACAAAACTATATGTTTAAATAAAGTATTTACATATTTAGTCATGCCAGGATGACCTTTCATAAAGGCATCTACAAATGCTTTGTATAGAGCGAATTGGGGAGTTTTTGAAGTCATGACGTTGTTGTCACACTAGTTAATCTAAAATAGATATATGATAAATGTTTATGGGAAAAATAATTTTAATTTACGACAAATTGAAATTAATTTCAATTTATGTTTATGCATTTGTCATTAAAATAATTTTTATGGTTAACAAAAGAATTTCTATTTTTTTAAAAAGCTGAAGGCAAGAAAGGCAAGCAGATCTTGATAGATTCTAGGACGGTTTTTGTATGCATACAGAATAGTCTATTGAAGTCGGCATAATACAGTAAAAATTACAAATTTCTACTATGATCTAAGATGAAGCCAGCGAGTGCCGATCCAGGTAGGCGATAATAATAGAAGAATTCATCATAATTTGTCTGGAACTATCAAAATTTACCAGAACCCTAGGATCTTAGATCTGCTCTTTGTAACATTTCACATTCTCTTGAAAGTATTATAAGATACTACAATTTGATTTTATTTCACAAAATAATGAAATAAATTATATAAATAATTTGAAAAATCTCTCAAAAACAGAACGAATTTCTAATTCAAACGGTATAAAGAATCTCCTTTGGATTCCTAACTTTTAAAAAAAAATTATTTCGAATAGAATTAAATAGTTTTGACAGAAGATATACGAAAAATTTTCACTTTAACCACTGTGCCCTTGCCGTCACGCATTGTCGTGTGTGTAACAGAGAGCGACCAGTTTGAAGATGTGACTTTAGTAAAAATGAACCAGGTATACTTTTAATAGCTGTATATACATCAGTTGAATGATTCTTTTTACATTCAATAAGAGCATTTAATCATACTCTTTTTTTTTTTTTTTATAGATGAACGTATAAATTTCAAGGTCAACTTAAAAAGAAAACGATTAACAAAAATCGTCTAATAGAAAATGTTATATTATACACAAAATATTCTGTTTAAATACACAAAAAAAGAAACTTAATACTCTATAATATGCATTTAGATGTTCATAGTAATTAAAGTTTACTAAATATTTGGGGTTTTATTTTAATTATGAAGAAAGACATTGCCCTCGAGTTTATACGAATATTACAGTGTATGCATTTCTTGAGCCTTACGATTTTTTTGTTCTGTACGACAACGTAGAAAAAGCGAAACTTCAAGCGCATATAATGTACACTGTCTCTCTTTCTTCTACTGTTGTACTCTGTCATGGACAAATATCGTCTATGTGCATATATTAGAGAACGCAAAAGACACTTTACCTATCTTGAACTTGACAACCATGGCTTGATGTGTGTAGAAAAAGAAAAGAAAATGTAGTGCCGATAGTGACTAACATGATATTCATCAAGGGTGTTTAAAACGAAATCATAAATCAAACATGCCTAATTCAGATGCTTATGAGTAAAAGCTCTCTGAACATGGCTCTTTTCAATTAATGCTTTTTTTTTCAATAGCGACTTATTTTCAAAAATCCCAAAATATAAATAAAATTTCTTTGCCCCTTAGAAAAAATGACTTTCAAGCCAAACTAAAGACATTATTCATATTCTTGGTGACGAGTTATCGAAAAAAAAAATTTACGTTTGTTTTTCTACAATGATTATTATCAATAAAATATGAGCACATAACATCTGTAAAACTTTTCTATCTTTCACAACTATTTTATATGATCAATTGTCGAATTTCTAGAAATTTTTATATACGCACAATTAAAAAAAATTGTCATATCACACGGTAATGTAGCACTGACTTACCGACCGTATGTGAAAAATAAAATGTATTGATGAGCATATACAAGCTATACGTTTTATTTGTTATTTAGAAATATAAAATACAGCGTATGAAAGAACGAAAAACGACAATATGACCGTACGGTGACCCGTCTTGATAAAGGAAAGTAAAAACAGAATAAAATTACTACTTATTCTGTTCAACCCTATCGAAAGCGAGACGAATGAAATTTTTTTTCCCTTTGTTTAAAAAACACTAAGCATATTTATCAAATAATACCAGTAAAACGTCCTTGAGCCATTATCTCTTATGCATACGAATGAGTGACACTAACAAAATAAGTTAAGAGTCGATGTGTTACCATGGAAATAACGCATGAAGTGATTGAAGGTTTCAATATTCATTTTCCTATCGCTTAAATAGAATAAAGTAAAATTACATGAATGAATATATGATGAAAATAAAGTTTAACCTTCATTTTTAGGAAAGAAGACACTCAAAAAAAAAAAAAAAAAAAATTTCAAATGAAATAGTAGGACTTTGGTAGAAAACAGAGAACATGATTGAAATAACAAAAGAAATTAAATCAATCTTCAATTGATATCTTTAGAATTTTTATATATTAAAACTAATTACATTATCATTCACAGTAGTCATTTCAAGGTAATTTTATGACCGATCTAAAAAAGATTCAATGCTTCAATAATTATTGTGAAATCGATTTTCATTTTTTTATTGTTTTTCAATCAATATTACATATCTGATATCCAGTGGTGATTGATATTATAAGATATTCATTGAAACGAATCATTGTTACAAACTTCCTCGAAATTTAATATCATTTAATCAAACGATTAGCTTCACATATGCATACTAGGAACCTGTCATCTTTTGTCATTCCTTTTGTATAGGCATTAATGTCAGTAAATCGAAATGATTGTTGTCAGTTCAATCATCATTGAGGAAAATTCATAGAAAACATTCTCGAATTGACATTCATTGTTAAGAAATTCATTTGAAATCAACGTCATTCTTATTCAATCTTTTGTGAGTCTAAATAAAGAACATCGAACAATCAATTCATGGAGAAATAAATAAAATAATTCAACGAAAAATAAAAAGAAAGGAAAAAACAATTATTTACTTCATTTCCATTTGTATATCGAGTTTCTTCATCGTATGGGATATGTCACAGGTTAATCTAGTGAACAATGATAAAACCTTCAAATAGCTAAACAACTAACGATAATGCAAAAACTTTGATTAACTGCTTTCATAGTCTAATTAATTCAACTGTTTTTAAATTGTTCATTATTGTGTTAGCAATAATTCGTATGATTACTGTTCATTTTTAGTCAGAAACGAAACAAATATAATGAACTTTTATCAAATTTTCTTTCTGTTTAGTTAAAGAATAAATAAATTCCATTTCATATTGCTTGTTGTAAGCGACGTTCATTAATTTGTACTGTTCATATTCTTGAAAATACTTTTATTTTACTCGTTGTTGATCATTTATTTCTCAAATAACCTTTATATATGTTTGTTTTTTTGAATTGATTGTATAATAAAAAGTCATGTGTCAAAGCACACTTAGCTTACGCCACAGGAAAGATTATTACAAATATTATTTAACTACATTGTTCAATTTCTAGTGTTTACTATGAAAACAGTATATGAAAGCAATAAAGGTGTAATACAGGTATATGTTATAAAGTCACTCGTTGTCATATCTGGAGAAGAACAATCACTTTCTTCTTATGTACCATCAAGTTCAAAACAATGTTTTTTTTTGAATACTTCAAATGTCAAACTCTGGTTTAATTCTCCTATTGAAAAAAAAATTATAAAATGTCAGACTGATTATTCATTAGCAAATTTTCAGTATTAAATATTCATGTATTTACAAAATAAGATTGCAACAAGTCTTACTAGACTAGACAATATTTTATCAATGATTTATTTTCATTTTCACATTCACATTTAAAATAGCTTCTTTGTTTTTCTTTCATAATTTGTCTTTTTTTAAACTAATGTACCCATAACAGAGGTGTTCATGGACACTGAAATTCTATGCAACACCTTAGAATTTTGAAATATCATCTAAAAAATTCTTGCTACTATTGCAACAAGATTGTTAAAAGATCTGTCATAGCGCAATCATCGCGATAGATATCTCTGATCTATACGATTATTCAACTGATCTGTTTATAAAGCCAATCGAACATGTGTTGAGCTTAGTATTCAAGTAATTACTTTTGAATAGAGTATGTTATAAAAGTCAAAAATAGTCGTGAAATTGGTGAACTTCTACTTCGATTAAAATAAACTCATTAGTTTTTTAATTGATAATGAAAGTTTTCTATAGATAGAATTCTGAAAATGATGTTATGATTATATTGAAACTGAAAATGTTTGCATGAAACTTGTAGCTATCGGTGTTATCGTTTTGCTAATTGTGCTACTTTTATCATAATGTAAACAATCGATAAATAATGCATTTAATGTATTCATTCGTATTCCACACATTCGAATTTTGCGATGAAACATCTTCTAAACATATGGTTGTTTTTTTTTAGAGCAAACTTTTCATCCAACATGTAAGTCAGATTACACTATCGACTTTTATCAACTATATTCTGCTCCACTGTCTTGTTTAATTTTCAAATTAAAATTTTGCTTTTGAATAGATTAAAGAAAGCTCTACATTTCGATAAAGAATGCTAATTTCAAATGAACTCTTTTGTGTTAAGAAATTTCGAACAAATTAATTCAAATCTCTTGTGCATCAACAAGACAATTCTTAGAAAGTAGAATAAATCAAATCAGAGACCTTTGCACATTATATTTTGATGTAGAGTTTCACCTTATTTCATAACGGAAAAAAAACAACATTGTGTCTAGCAAGTAGACCTCTTTATCTGTGTATAAAACAGAGAGGTCCATCACGGCGCTGCCGCTGCCGCTGCCGCGGTGGCGGGTAGCGGCGCGGCAGCGGCATGTTTTTTTTAAATCATTGCGGCGCGGGAGAAATTTGAAAATATCATCGCGGCAGCTGCAGGCTCCTTTTAGAAGACATTGCCAAAACTTCATGAATTTGCCAAAAATTGAGTGTCCACAAACGTAACACTCTAAGACTCAATGAATCTCATCGATTAGTGGCAAGAATTGTATTTCAATACATTCACAGCAATGAAATTCGAAACTTTTTTTCGAGTATCATCGCGGCAGCGGCACGGCAGCGGCAGACCTTTTGGAAATTCATCGCGGCGCGGCAGCGTCGCTGCAGATTTTCTTTCCTATCGCCGCGGCGCGGCAGCAGCAGATTTCGAGCCGCGATGAACATCTCTGGTATAAAACAAAAAAACTGATCTTATAGAAGCATTCATACTTCTAGAAATTTTTAAAATAAGATAAGCTCAAACATTGATACAACTCGTCACTTAATTTTTTGTGCATGTTGCATACATTTGTCAATATCATGTTATGGAAGGCTAAAACATAGTATGTAATGGATATAAACACGTTAAGTGATTAATATCATGCTTTTCTTCAACATTTTTATTGACATAAGTTCAAATGACGGAATTTCATCATAAGAAATTAAAAAATATCTAAGGTGAGCAAACTGAGCTCATTTTAGATTAGTCATCTGTATCAAAATGTAGAATTATATTTTATTTTTTCAATACTATACTTAAGTTTGAGAACAAAATTAGATCATTTGAGATCACAGCAAATATTTGAACATTCAAATATATTCGATCTTCTTCTTTACCTAGATAATTTCCATTATTCTTGAATCTTTTTTTGTCAATTTCAACATTATCAAATGCATTCATAACTGAAAAAGAGTCTGAATTAAATATAATCGTCTCTATACGTAACATTTTTTTATAATTAACTAGTTCATTATCATCTCTAATTGCTCATTGTTTGTTCAATGTAGTTTTTATGTGTTTTAAGCTTGAAAATTATTCTCTGTGTGCGTTTCTTTAAATATTACCTATACCCTTTCAATTGATCATATGTCAGCAAATTTATCGTTACCTGTCCGTGGCAAAACTCGATTATTAAATAATTCATCAATAATTACAAATACAATCATTATTCTTTGTATGTTGCTTTGCACACAACGTTTTTCTATATTTTATTCATTTCAATTCGGTTATCAAGTACATAGTTCGGTTGAAGAATGTAATCATTGAATTGTGACAAGCGTCGAATAATCGAATAAGCATTATTATTATTGACTTCTACTACGTTACTTTTTATGTAAAATTCTTCAATAACTAACTGAGAAGTCACGTTGATCAATTACGAAAAGTTTATCTTCACACTCATGTTTATATTTTTATTATTACAAAAGAAGATATTATCCAATAATATGTTATTCGAAAGACTTATGAAATATTCTGTACATATATGAATATGCTATTCAACAATTTTCATCTTCTAGACTTTTCCTGTCTTATCTTTCTTAACAATTAATTTTGTTTTTATTGATTCACACAGAATTATATGATTACACTAAAAAACAGATTCGTACAGAACGACATCTAAGATGTTGTGCTGGCATGATAGATGTCATCCTAATAACTCAATAATTCTTCTCATTTTTAAAATAATCTATAAAAATAATTTGTCAGATTTTTTAAAAATTTTTATTTTTATTGTTAGTGTGTTTATTTCGAAAACTGTTTTAAAGCTCCCGAGGTACTTTTACAAAATCTGATTGGTTAATATGCTGTAGTCAATCAATATAATATACAAGAATTTAATAAACAAAGACTTATCATTAGGCGGTCATTTTTTTTTGCACTTTCACATATATACTCATAAAACCTTTCATAAATAATAGGTATAATTTTCTTCCTGAACGATGTCTTCAAATGAACGACAAGCTTCAAATGATGATGATTCAGCTGAAGCAATGTATGAAAAAATTTTGTTTTGTTGCTTTATCGTTATTTCGATATACGTAGAGAACAAAAAAATTTTCAATCGCGTCCTGAAACATACAATGGCGCTGATCGTGATCTTTATTATTGGACACAAACTATTAGTGATATTGATGTTCGAGTTAAAGTAAAATTTTCTCTTAAATAAAATTCTATATTGTATAAAGAAATTATTCATCTAGATTCCAAAACATATAAAAAAAGGCAAAGAAATCAAAGTTAATTTAACTAAACAACATATAAAAATTGATTTAATTGAATCAAATGAATTAAAAACATTAATTGATAGTGATTTACCATGGACAATACGAGCTGAAGATTCAACATGGAGTTTAGTACCGGGTGAATATATTCATGTAAATTAATTGAATTTTTATTTCAATATATATTTATATGTAAATGTATTCATATATAGATTTCAATGGAAAAATCTATGGAACGTTGGTGGGAAAATTTTTTAATTAATGAAAAAAAAATAAATCTTAAACATATTCAACCAGAAAAATCTATGGAAGATTTAAATCAAGAAGAACAAATGAAAATTCATCAAATGATGTATGATCAAAGACAAAAAGCTATGGGTTTACCTACATCAGAAGAACAAGTTCACATTTTTTAAATACTTTTTTTTCTTTGAAATTTTAATTTAATTTTTTTCATAGAAATATCAAGAAATAATGAAACAAGCATGGAATGCCGAAGGATCACCTTTTAAAGGACAACCTTATGATCCATCGATAGCTCAATCGATTCGAAAATCTGAATAATTCATTTTTTTTTTCTGTTTTATTTTAGATGGATGAAAAACATAAAGCTTTTAGAAAACAAACGACAGGTATTAAAGCAGAACGACGAAAAAAAAAGAAGAAACAAGAAGAAAATGATCAAATAGATACAAAATCATCATCAACATTAGAAGAAGCTAAACGACGAAATCCAAAAGCATTTAGTATACAAAATCCAATCAAAGCTCAACAAGAATTTCGACGGTATTTTCCTATAGTCTTTTACAAATTAAATAAAATTTTGTTTTATCTCAATAGATCACAAGATATTAAAGAAAAACGTATTCATTTACCAGAAGTTGATCGAACACCACTTGAACCACCACCAGTTATTGTTGCACTTGTTGGTCCAGCGAAAGTTGGAAAAAGTTTATTAATGAAATGTTTAATTAAAAATTTTACAAGACAAAAATTAACTGATGTTCGTGGCCCCGTTACTATTGTTTCAGGTTTGTTTATTATAAGAATAGAAAATTAAAAAAAAAAAAGAAACAGTTATATGTAAAGGTAGTACTTCAATCGAATTTAAGTGATGAATTCTAATTATCTATTAGTAATTTTGGAGATATGCGCGTATATTAGATCGATAACCTCGAAAAATCGAAGAACATTGTTGTAAATCAGTGAGTAAACAAAACAAAATATCGCAAGATGGGAAGGGGTGCCCCCCACTAGGAATACGTTTGAGTGTAAAAAAACACCATGAGAGAAGTTTATCAGTAATTTCTGTTGGGTTGAAAAATCATTTCCACAAATTCGAACTATTAATGATATTAGTTTTCAATTATTCGCTAATATAATGAGAAGGACTTGATTGCAAACAAACCAAATCGAAAACATTGAAGTTCAATATTCGGTTCAGCCTTTGTTTTATTCAGTGTGAAGGTGAAAGGGAAGGGATTTCTCTCCAAAAATTGAGTTAACCGCCCTGAATTTTGTGGTTATTATACCACATGCTATGCATCTATACTCACAAAAATGGATGTCCACCCTATCGGAGTACCTAATAACCCGTTCAAAAGAGATCATCAGGATAAAACATTGCATTAAGCGCTAAGATAACCGCTAAACGCATTCATTTGAGTTTGACTTACCTTTTAAGCTTTCTTTCCATCTTGCACTTTACTATATAATACATTAAGTGCTTCTCGATTTACTCCTTAAAATTAGATGTTTGAAGCAGATTTGCTTATGGTATGCCTGATTAATGTCGAAAAAAAAAATGTCGAAAGGAAAAATGTCGAAAGGAAAAATGTCGAAAGGAAAAATGTCGAAAAGTAAAAATGTCGAAAGGAAAAATGTCGAAAAGTTAAAATGTCGAAATGAAAAATGTCGAAAGGAAAATTGTCGGAAACTAAAAATAATAAAGAGCATGAGACACAACTATTAATTAACTTAATAGCATGTACAATACAAAATTTTATCATAGAATATAGATAGGGATAAATTAATCACCACTTCCTCTGGAACAAAAAGAGAAGAGTTATAATGATTAGAAGTTAAGCTTATAAAGTCTAATTATCAGACGAATTGATCAAAGAAATGGCAAGAGTATATACAAGAATGTCTAGTCTTATAAATACTGTGATGAATCGTATTTTTAACACTCATTCGTACTCTTATAAAACGATATATAAAATACTATGGCAAGTACAATGTCATTTATTACAAGCAATAAAGGCAAACCATTGTTAGTTCGTGATAGTTACATTTATTATGTTAGTAAAACAACAGCTACAGTTAAATATTGGAAATGTGAAGATCGTAGTTGCAATGCCGGTGTTCATACAAATACTAAGGATGCATTTATAAAAACAGTTGGTATTCATTCACATTTACAATCACCTGAAAACATTCAAATGATGAAATCAATTTAGGAGAATATTTAGAGGGTTTATCGTATGTTGTTGCTAAGGATAAAACAATCAAAAATAATAAAAAATGATTGATTATTAGATATTTTTTGTTAAATTATTGTTTTTGTAAATTGATTAAAAAACTAGTTTCGCCCATTTTTCCTTTCCCCTACAACATTAACACTACTAAGATCTTACTTTTGCAGTCTTCAAACTTTTCGACATTTTTCCTTTCGACATTTTTACTTTTCGACATTTTTACTTTCGACATTTTGCTTTCGACATTTTTCCTTTCGACATTTTTCTTTTCGACATTTCTCAGTACATTCTTGCTTATCAAACAAACTATTTTATATAATATATTCTTATTAATTTAGGACGAAAACGTCGTATTACATTTATTGAATGTCGTAATGATATTAATTCATTGATTGATGTAGCTAAAATAGCTGATCTAGTAAAGTATTTTTTATTTGAATAAAAACGAATAATTAATAAATTGAAATTTATTAGGTTTTACTATTAATTGATGCTAAATTTGGTTTTGAAATGGAAACATTTGAATTTTTAAATATAGCACAAATATATGGTTTACCACGTGTTATGGGTGTATTAACACATATGGATTTATATAAAAAAATGAATAAAAAATTAAATAAAAGAAAAACTCAATTAAAACATCGATTTTGGACAGAAATTTATCAAGTAAAATTTTTATTTTTCTTAATTATTTTTATGTTTTTATTTATTATCATTAAGGGTGCAAAATTATTTCTTATGTCCGGTATGAAAAATGGTGAATATATTCAACGTGATGTTCATAATCTAGCAAGATTTATATCAGTTATGAAATTTAAACCATCAACATGGAAAACAACACATCCATTTGTTGTTGCTGATCGGTAAAATATTTTTTTTCTATTTTGACAAAATAGAATTCGATCGTTCTTTTTTCTTTAGTATGGAAGATCTTACTGAACCTGAATTAATTCGAACTGATCCATTATGTAATCGTACTATATGTTTATATGGTTATGTACGTGGATGTCCAATTAAATCAGATACACCTATTCATATACCAGGCAAGTATGTCATATAATTTCTATTGAATTTTCAATATTTGATTGATTTTTTAGGTTGTGGAGATTATAAATTAAATAATATATCAACATTACCTGATCCATGTTCATTACCGGCTGATCGATCAACAAAAACTAAACAAGCTCGACGTGTTTTAAATGAAAAAGAAAGACTTTTATATGCACCTTTTTCGGGTGTTGGAGGTATTGTTTATGATAAAGATGCTGTTTACATTGAATTAGGTGGTTCACATTCACATCGACCTTCTAATATTAATGAAAAAGTAAAAAAAAAAAAAAAAACTTTGTTTATATGTAAAGAAAACAAAAATGTCAAATATTTTTTATGTTTATATTATTTTAGACAAGACCAATTAATGAATATGTCGCTAATATCTTATCAACGAAACAAACTATTGAAGAAAAAGTAGCATCAAGTCAATTGAAATTATTTGCTGATAGTGAACCAATTATAGCTGAAGATGAGTAAGGAGATACAATTAAAAACTTTAGAATTATTCTATTTTGATTGTTTGCAGACAAGAGATAAAACGAAGAAAAATGAAATTTGAAACAGAAGATGATGAAGGTAACTCTGAGGACGAAAAAAAACAAGATACTGATGAACAAGAAGAGGAAGATGAAGAAGAAAATATGGATGAAGTGAGTGTAAAATTGAATAAATCAATAAAATCTGCATTTTTTTTTATCTTAGGAATCTGACCAAGAAGAGTTCGGTATGTAAAGATTTTATATTATTTTTAATATTTTATTAAATAATTTCTTTTTCAGGAAATTCATGGAAAGAAAATATATCAAAAAAATTTGCAATTAGTTATGTTCCTAATAAAACCATCAATTGGATAAAACTTGTTTATGATGATCCTAATAGTATGTTTTTAATAAAATATTTATTAAAATTTATTTTTTATTATTTGAAGATAAAACAAATAAAAATTTATTTTCGGAAGAAATCGATTCAACAAATGAAAATGGAGAAGTTGGTGGATTATTTCATATATCTCAACGAAAAAAAATTCATGTTAATGATCAAGAAGATTATACATTGATCAATCAAAATGAAAAACATAAATGGAATTTCGATGAAGTAAAAAAACAAAATAATTTATAATATAAAATTGAATTTTAAAAAAAAAAACTTTATTTTGTTTTTAGATTTCAAATTTAATTCGTGATTGTTTCGTAACAGGAAAATGGGAAAAAGAAAAAGATGCTGAGAATTTACTTGCAGAAGATGATGCTATTGATGATGATGATGGTTTGTTGTGTATTTTTTTGTTGGTTTCGAAATTAATTTATTTATTTTAGAAGAATTATTTGGTGATTTTGAAGATCTAGAAACAGGTGAAACAAATAAAGAAGAAGATGATGATGATGATGATCAAATGGATTATGAAGGTAAAAAATCAAAATTTTTTTTCTCGATATTTTTTATTGAATTATTTAGATGATGAAGAAAAAACTCAACTTGAAGCTAAAAAAGCAAAATTAAAATCTGCATTTGACGCTGAATATGATCAATCAAAAGATCCTGATTCAACATATTTAGATGAACTTAAAAAAGAAGTCGACATACAAACAAAAGTATTATTAAAATATTTTTTATTTATTTCTAATCGAATTTTTTTGTTTTTCTAGTTAAATCGATCGGAATTTGAAAATATGCCTGATGATATTCGTGTTTTATATGAAGGTTATCGTCCCGGAATGTATGTTCGTTGTGAATTAACACAAATTCCATGTGAATTTGTTAATAATTTTGATGCACGTTATATAATTATACTTGGTGGAATGCCTATAACTGAATCTCATACTGGTTATGTTCAAGTTCGTTTAAAAAAACATCGATGGCATAAAAAAATTCTAAAAAGCAAAGATCCATTAATTATTTCACTTGGTTGGAGACGTTTTCAAACAGTTCCATATTATTTTATTCAAGATCATAATATGAGACATCGACTTTTAAAATATACACCACAACATATGTATTGTCATGCAATATTCTATGGTATGAACATATTTTCTATTCGAATAAGAACAAAATATTTATTTTTTTTATAGGACCTATAACACCACAAAATACAGGTTTTGTTGCTGTTCAGCAAACAGCTGGAAAAGTAAAATTGAAATAAATGATTTAATGAAATATTATTTTAATTTTTTCTAGACCGATTTTCGAATAACAGCAACTGGTGTCGTACTCGATTTAGATAAATCAACAAAAATAGTTAAAAAATTAAAATTAATTGGTACACCATATAAAATATTTAAAAAGACAGCATTTGTTAAAGTGATTATTTGTTTATAAAAAAAAAAAAAACAAGTATTGATTAAAACTTTTTTTATTATTTGTTTAGGGTATGTTTAATACATCAATAGAAGTTGCTAAATTTCAAGGTGCATCTATTCGAACTGTAAGTGGTATACGTGGACAAATTAAAAAATTTGTTAAAGAACATCAAGGTGCTTTTCGTGCTACATTTGAAGATAAAATTCTTCTTAGTGGTGAGAAAAAAATATTTATGAAATTCAATCGAAATTTAATAAGAATTTTATTTTTTAGATATTGTTTTTCTTCGAGCATGGCTTCCATTACAAGTACCGAAATTTTATACACCTGTTACTAATTTATTAATGTCAATTGAACAAAAAGATCAATGGCAAGGACTTCGGTAGGAATTTTTTTGCTGCACATTTATTATTAAAGAAGTATAGATATTGTTAGAAATTCGATATCAATACGATTCGATGGCGTAATCAAGAGAGGGACAAATGGACAATTGTCTATTTCAGTTGGAAATTTTCCTATTGAAATTTTACTTTTACAGAATTGTTTATTTATTTTTGAATTAGATAGTAACTGTATTTTTTTCTTCCATCTGAATCACACGTGCATCCTTTTGCTTGTTCTTTCTTTGAAGAATTAAGAAAAGAATCACTTGTATTTTAACTGTAAGTTTGGGTGAAAATGAGTTCAGTTTCATCGGGAAAAACATTAATCACGTCAAGATAGAGAAGGATAGATCAAGGAGAAGAGAAACAATAACACACACGAACATATATATGTGTAGATATATATATATATATATATACAGGATGTCCCGAAAGTCGCACTACGCTTAATGCTGTCCTATAGCACTAAGTGAAGTGTGAATTTCAGGACATCCTGTATATAGTGACGCATACATGAGAAAGGAACAATTCGATGACGTATATGTCCATCTGTAGATGTACAGACACATATTGGAAGAATCCTCAACATTAACTTATGCATGCTTTTTTTTCTTGCTCGTTCATTCGTATGTCTATACTTTTATAATACGTTCGCTCTATTATCTTCTCATTTTCGAAACGGATTCATAATAATAAGGTATATACTAAGCTATGTCGAATGAAAAGTGACCCAATACATTATTAAACTATAACTTTTCGTCCAAAAAAAGACGTACTGGTATTGAAAATTTAAGGGTGGATGTATGATTGGCTCCGTACGAACACCTACATTCACACCCGTCGCATGACACTTTTTTACTATTTGAGATTCGCCACACTTCGATTTATTCCAATCTTAAGTAAAATATCAAAAAGAAATTTCAAATTGAACTTTGTGATACTTAGAACATTATAAAACTTTCGATTAAGATCGAAATCATCGTCTCGAATCATTAGATGTTACAGAAAACTTAGTTTTTTCAAGTCTTTTCTTATTAATCGACTTACATTATGACTTTCAAAGAAAAATAATGAATAGAAGTTTTAAATCCAACAGTTCGACTTCTTAGATCTTAGTTACCTTTTCAATGATTAAGGTGTACTGATTGCGTATTCTTAGCAATTGAGAATAATGATTAACAAAGAAATGCTCTAAACGGCGTTAATAACGAGGCTGCACCACCTCTGGAACAGCCTAAAGGTTTTCTTGACATTTAAATTACTGGAATACATTTTTCAACGTTATAGATATGAAGAATGATGATTAATGATGCATGGTAATTTACCGCAATTAGTCATATTATGACTAATAGAAAATCAAGGATTGATCAAATTCTAACTTTTCACGAATAATTAATATTAGTATTGCGATACATAATACTGCCCTAAGATCTACTGTAGATACAATAAATGTGTGCAAAAGGTTTATTTCCGAATTAAATCAATAATATGATCACATAATAATAAAAACTAGTAAATTATGAAGAAAAAGCGAACGAATATCAATAAGATAAATAAGGGAAAAAGCGCCAGGTAAAAAAAGAAAAAAAAAATTTCTGATCATAATGCAGAAATCAAAAAGACACATCGTGTCCCTGAAAATCGATTATCAGTTGAAAGTAACTATAGTTTATTACAGGTTGCTTTCACTTTGTACATATTTGATAAATATTATGAAGCAAAATAAAACATTGTTCAGTTCTAAACTTTTTGCTCTAAATATAGAGCTTTACTAATAAGTCTTTTTAAAATTTGATCAAATTCTATTTCGACAATTTCATAATTAATTTAGTTCTCTTGGTCAACTTAAATATGCTATGAATATTCGTAATGAACCTAATGTTGATTCTCTATATAAACCAATTGAAAGAAAAGAACGTGTTTTTCGTCCATTAAAAATACCTACACAACTTCAACGTGATTTACCATTTCATCTTAAACCAAAAACAACTGGATCTACAACAATGAAAGATCCAATAGAAGAAAAACAACGTGTTGCTGTTGTTCTAGAACCACAAGAAAAAAAAGTAAAATATATAAGATTTTTATATATGAAAATTTTATTAAATTTTTTAGATTGCTGATATAATGAAAATGTTTACAACAGTATATAAAGATCGATTAAAATCTAAACAAAAAACTCAAGCAAATCGTAATGCTCAATATAAAAAACAACAAAAAACTCAAGAAATAAAACGTTTACAAAAACATAAAGAATTAAAAAAAGTGGTCTATAAAAAACTTGGTCAAATTGAATCAAGAAAAAATAAGACAAATTCTCGTCATGAAAAACAGACAAATAACGATAGTATTGATGAATAGTGTTTTCTTTTTTTTTTTGTTTTAAATAAAATCAACCATTGTTATCTCTTTATTTTAAGAGAGTTAAACATTATGTTTTTTTTTTTTTCTTTATGTGTTTCTAGATGACTGCTATACTTCATCAACCTAATCTTACTGAAGGTCTTACTTTACTCGGATGGAGATTAAAACGAGATGCTGAAATTCGAGGTTAATATTTAATTAAATTATTTAAAAAAAAAAAAACAAATAATAATGAATAATTATTCTTTTTTTTCTATTATTAAGAACGTAAAGACGAATCAAATTTTGAATGTGAAGTTGAACCAACATCAACATCATATGCTGCATTTGAATATATGTCAACAACAGAAGATGGTTATGATCCATATGCTGGTCTTAATATTGATCTTTGTCTTGAAGTTGATGCTATTGATTTAAATAATACAAATCAACAAGTCAATGATGATTATGATCCTTATGAAGTATTTATGAGAATGAACACACGTCGAACGGTAACCGGACGTGAACGTGCTCCACTTGCATTATTACCATCACATACGACAACAACGACTTCGCCTCTAGTCAATAATTATCGTCATTATAATTTTGCTGATGATGATACACCTGTTAAATATCCATTAGCTATTGGACATATTGATCGACGTTTAAAACAACAAAATGTAAAATTTTTTTTCGATTTCAAGTAATTTAATACTTGTATTTTATATTTTTGTTTAGATACGTGGTGGTTATACACCTCGTTCATCATTTGATGATGATCGTCGATCTCGTGGTGGAATATCAAATCGACCAGTTATACCATCATCATCATCGTCATCATTATCATCTTATCGTCAACCAACAACAATAATTCCTCGTCGTGGTGGTCTATCGACTTATAGTAGTACACGTGGTAATAATCCTCAAATGCGTCGTAATATTCCTCCACCACCACGTCTTTATCCTCGTTCAGAATATCCTCCAAGTGCATCATCTAAACGTGTTACATTTCGTCATTCAAATGATTTTAATTCAGGAGATGATTTTGATGAAGATGAAGAAGATGATGATAGTTTAGAAGGTGATCTTCATCAACCAACTATGCGTCGTAATAAACCACCAAAACGTACAGCTGCTCGAATAGCTGTACAACGTTTTCGATCAAATAATCTTCGTTCATCTATTGTTGATGATGAACTTGATGATGATATTGCACCAACAGTTACTGAAATGGATATGTTAGAAGATCAAGAACTTGATGAAAATGATACAAATATTCAAACAACAATTACTAAAACAATGTCATCACCAGTTAAATTACCACCACCACCACCACCGCCTAGTAAACCAACTGGTGGAACAATTAAATCATCTTATATTGGTAATATGTTACCAAGTTTTTATGAACAATTACCCGAATCGAAAAAAATGCTTTTACAAGATGCTACTATTGATTCATCATCAAATAGTCCAACAACTCAAACAACAACAGATGCATTATCAAAAAGTCAAATTGAAGTTACATCACCTGGAAAAGTAAATTAGTTAATTTAATGAGAATTCTTTCTTTTTTTATCGAACACGATCATAATCAATAGTGCTTGATCTAATGTAGAGGTTATTGAAAGTAGCATCGCTCCAAGGAATGGTCGATTTTTCCTCGAAAAACATTTAAATATCTAAAGAGGATTTCTCTCGTCCTAAAGAAAGGTTGGTCTTAAAGAAGATAATAGCAAAAAATGTCGAAGCTAGAAACATATTGCAAAAAGGGATTTCTCCAAGCTGGGTGTAAGTGTCGTATGGGAAGAGAAGACTAGAACCCACACTAACACCCCTTGTGCCAAAAATACAAAATGTCTTATATGTTGAAATTTTCAACATTTTTCCATTCCATCTTTCTACAGCACACCTTAAAGAACTTCTGTGGATATCACTGACCTATCCAAGGACCATATTGACTTTTCCAGAGTTTTCTGATGATTGTAGTACTATGCTTTCAAAAATAGATGTTCGCGTCTTCGGAGTTTTAAATCGCTCCTCCTGAAGAGAAAATTTGGATTAAGAAAACCAATAATTAATGTTTTATACAAGAAGACAATAATTTTCTTTAGATACTTGCGAATTATACAGAGTACAATAAAAGTAAAGCAAGTACAAAGGAGACCAACTGCATTTACGATATAACAACACGTTTAAATTCTAGTCATCCTAGTTTCTTATTTTATCATCAATAAAGATTATTGAAATTCTGATTGTTCATATTAGTTCGTATTCAACAGTTTTAGTCAAATGAACTAAAAGATAAACATGAGATTTTGATCACATGTGACTATTTCAAACTTAGACAAGAATTAAATTTCAATTTTTCTGATGAAAACTTATCGAATATTGATTAATTCTGAGCATTATAAGATTTTCGTTTTTATGGGGTTAAATATTTTAGAGTCGTGTATTGGAATATGTTGTTTCACTCTTAGCTGATTAAATTCTTCATAATATTTTTAAATTGAATAAAAAAAAAGAAAATTGAATTTAAAAGCTAATCTTTTATTTTTTGTTTAGAAACAAGTTGGTTTAACAACTGAACATATTGAAGGTCCTGGTGGAGAAGAAATAATTGATGAAGAAAATCGTTTACAATTTCGTAATACAACCATAACTCAACCATATAAACGGTCAAGTGGTTATCAAAATACAAAACGATATTATGAAAATGAAGATGATGACGATCAACAAATGAGAAAACGTATTCGTAATGATGATGACTATATGTCAGCTGGCATGAATCGTCATTTACAATATGGAAAACAACATCGTTATAGAAAATATGAAGAAGATGAAGAATATGATATTAGTCAAGATACACAACAACAAGAAGAAGAATTTCAACAAACAATACGAGTACCGGCAAGGCGAGGGTAAATTTTATTTTATTAATAAATTAAATAGATTTTTTTAAAACTACTTTTATTAAAGTCGTCCACCATCACAACATCATCAACAACAACAACAACAACAACAACAACAGCAGCAGCAACAACAACAACAACATCAACAAGAAGATCCATCAAAAAAATATGCTCGTATTATAGCACAATTTGAAGAACAACATGGTTTAAAATTAGGTGATATGCGTGTATTTGCTCCTAAACTTCGTTTACGTATATCAAGTGTTAATGTTAATTGGATTAATTTACCACCGATACCAAAATTACCAAATAAAGTTCATCAATCTTAAACAATTCATTTTCATTTGTGTATCCGCCTATGCTTTTCTTTTAGCAAACTTATTATATACTTCATCATTATTATTATTATCATCATATGTATTCATTCAGTTTTCCTTTTTTTTTTTCTTGGTTGTTTGTACATAATTTACATACATATATATATATATATCTATCTATCATCTGAGAGACAAAAACGAGATTTTTTTTGTGGTCGATTGTAGATCGAAATAAAAGATATATGTTTTTGTTAGTATTCTAGATCATCTTCATACGTGTTTTTAAATTCCCCGAGTGAAAGAAAACTTTTAGAAATGTTTATGACAAGAAGTGAATACGATCGAGGTGTAAATACATTTTCACCTGAAGGTCGTCTTTTTCAAGTTGAATATGCTATTGAAGCAATTAAATTTGGTACAACAGCTATTGGAATTATGACACAAGAAGGTTAGAAAAATAGAAATATATATATACATATATTTTCAATAACAAAAAGCTTGAGAATTGTATTTTTAATGGATATTTCCATTGGTAGTCAACCGCAAGAAAACACAAGATTTTTTTTTTGTCTGTTGAGCATGTTGCACTAATCATTTGGATAAAAAAAATTCAAATTTACTCAATAACTTATAGTGCTAGAACGAAAATAGTCAAAAATTTCCGCTAGTCTTGATTGGAGCTGAGCAATAGTTGACGTTTAGTTCTACAGACGAAAAAACTTTCTAAGAACCTTGTGTTTTTTACGGTTGACTACCTGTGGAAAAATCCATCAAAGATACGACTTACAATCACTTTATCTTTGACAAATACTTATTTCATATGTTTTAAAATAAAATCTAACTAAAATAAAGCTGTTATTCCAATTTCTGTGGGATTAAAATGTGAAACACGATGTGACTCCTTATTAATTATAAAGAGATTGTTTTATTCTATCTATTTCAGGATACATGTCTTTCACCATCCGTTTACTTAATCCTAGAGAAATAAAATAAGGAAGTAGTGCGATGAGACATTATTAATATACCGTCTGTAATCGTATATCAACAACGGCTGCTGTCACAGTCTTGTAGAGAGAGGGCGGGAGGGGGGGGGGGCGCAGATTTTTACTCCTATGCTGCAACACTCATTTTAGGTCGTGTTTCACAAAATGTTAAACTTTATTCGATGAATGTCTAAGATTGAGTTTTTTAAGTCAGATTTGATTAATTTATATATTTCTTTCATTCTATTTTTTTTGTTTATTTAGGTGTTGTCTTAGCTACGGAAAAACGTATTACATCCGTGCTTATTGAACCACGTAGTATCGAAAAAATTGTTGAAGTTGATACACAGTTAGTTATTGTTTAAGAAATTTTCTTTCATACATATATATACAGTGGGTCCCAAAATTGTTCAACAAGCTTTATTTTCAATTTTTTCCCCCTATCTTCACCGCTAGGAAGTCTCCAAATAGTGATTCCAGTAGAGAAAATGGTTTCCAATAAGAATATAAGAAAATAGAAATTATAATCAGATTCCCAAGGGCTGGGTCTCCAGAAAACCAAAACCCTAGTTTTTCAGCACCCAGAAAGCGTGAATTGTTTTTTGTTTTAACAGGCTAGAATGATAGAACAGCCAATTCTGTACAAAATGANAATCCTCTTAGGCTTTTTCTTAGCATACTGACCCCTACATATGGGCAAAATATAAGCAAAATCGGCGTGAATCACTTGGAACGGTTCCCTCGTTAGAAATTTCGCTTCAGTTTTTATTTGACAATAGTGAACTATTCTTTGAAAAGCCCAAGAAATTAGTTTGAATGGATGATTTTTCCGCACATTTTTTTTGTATTTTCACTATTTTGATTCAAAATTAAAAGTTGGAATCTTTATTTGTATATCAGCTTGTAGGTCAGAAGTTGCTCTACAAAATGTATCATTTGAAACCTTTTTTGTCTTTGACAAGGCATTTCAATTTTTGAAAAATCGACAACTGTTTTACGTTAAAGGAAGCTCTTGAAAAATGCTTCTAACTTCACTTGAACAAAGATACAACTTATTTCAATATGACATTTTGTCGAGACGTGCCCACCAGTGTCTTATCCCGATTCTCTCTTCTGAAATGACAAGCATCTATTTTTGAGAGCACAGACATACAATACATAGTACAATAACCACAAACTTTAGAAAGAGTAACTTGTGATCTTTGAAAGAACGCTGCCCTCATGCTGGATAAAAAATTAGTGTCCGCCCTACAAAGCGACCGACTCCGACAATTTTTAGTATATTTGAACAGAGACTTATGAAGTAAACAAAAATCTGTTAGTCTACCATTAAAAATAATTTTCCGAATCTTTCAAGAAGTCCCTTACTACTCTTGAACAAAACTGGTCACAACCTTTTTAAGATTATATACAAATTCTGGTTGCAATCTAAAGTTTTTCGCTCGTTTGAAATGTTTTGAAGCAAACCAAAATGAACAAATATACTCACTGAAAGCGTCGGTCCACCACTTCATTTGTGGAGCTTCTCAAAGATGATTTCACTCTTCTCGAACAAAAACTAAAACAAAACTTTTTAAAGTTCATGTTTAAAAAGAACTCAAAGTGTTAATTCTAACTCATAACTATTAACTTGTAGAGAATGCTTTGTAGTGGTTCAAAAATGAACAAATATCTTGTCTAAAAGCTTTCAAATAACTCGTTAGAATAAATCTTCAAAACGATTTATTCAAAAATATATTACAAAAAAAAAAAAATTTTTTTATTTAAATTTTTTTTAAAATAATAACATCAGCATCATGCAATTCTTTTAAATCATTAATAGTTATTGATAAGTCAAGTTGAATTTGTTCTCTATCTAATATGATCATACGATTTGCTGGTAATAATTTTAATTCTTTTGTTAAATAATCAAGTCCTTTTCCTAATGGCCAAAGTTTTGAAAGATAAAATGGATAACGTTTATTATTTCCATCACCATCATCAATTTGTACGAAAACATGAAGACGATTTTCCATTGGTATACCTGTTGGTCCTTTTGCTATTTGTTTTAATTTCATAATTGCTACTTTATTAGCTAAAGCTTCATTTTTTGTTCCAATAAACTTTTCTTTTGAAAAATTCTCTGTTGTTTTTATTTCATTTTTATTTATCTGTGATGAATGATGTGTTGGTGGTGATGATGAACGATAAGAACATTTATGATCATCCACATGACGATGTTCAACACAAAAATTTTTTAAACATAATAAACATGTAAAACTAATTGGAGATTTTTGACTTTTACAACCATCTACATAAGCACATGGAAGAAATGATGAAGAATTTGATGAATTTATTGAATTTGTTTGAAGTAAAGATACACATGAATGATCAGGTGCTGATCCATGTCGTTTACAAAATGTTTTTGAACAATGAAAACAATAAACCGGCAGAAAATCAAGTGTATTACACTCTGGATATTCACAATGACTACCTAATAATTCAACCATAATGTGTGTAATAAGAAAATGCAAACATTAATATATGAATCAGCTGTTCTAGTTTACTATTGGAGAATTATGAACGAATAAGATGAAAGATAGATTTATTTGGCTAATTTAATCTTTCTTTCTTTTTTCTTTTTCTTTTTGTATTTGTTCAGATGATGGAGACAGCTGAAAAAGAGCACGAACAGGATGTTGTTAGTTCAAGTTTATCATCTAATTTAGTTATTGATAATCTCGATAGTAAGTTTTCGATCATTATTAATTGTTGGTTAACTTTTTTCGAAAGCATTATTTTTCTTTTCATTTAGAATTTCTAGAAAAATCAGAAAATGAACGAGTTTTAACACCTGAACTAGAACAAATTCTTGTTCAAATAGCTAAAACCGGTTTTACAAGGTAGACTTTTTTATTTGGATATTTTTTTTTTATTTGCTAATATTTCGCTTATCTTTTTTCTAGTTATCCATGGGAAAAAATAAAACCATTATTTCTTAAAAAATTAAATCTTGTTCTTCATGAATTTAATACAGAATCTAATATGGATAAATTAGATATTCATCCAAATATTGATCGATCAACATTTGAAGAATTAAAAAGTGACATTATTGAAAGAATTAATTCATTTGAAAAGTAAATAGAATTTTTCCTTTTTAACATTGAAATTTTTGTTTTTTTTTCTAGTGCTCCATTTACCATTCAACGTCTATGTGAATTATTACTTTCACCACGAGCAAATTATCGACGAACAGATAAATTTATTCGTGGTCTAACTAAATGTGTTTCGGTAGTAACAACAATTGACAATGAAGGAAAGTAAGTTTAACATTAAATTTCGAAAAGACTTTATATCAGAAACAAACATAAACAATATGTTAGTGTTACAAGGGAATAGTATTTTTTTTTCAACTTTTTTTCACACTTGCTGTGCATACTAAAATAAGATTACTTAATCTAACATATAGGGTGTAGATACCAAAATTATTTAACAAGGTTTATTTTTGGCTTTTTCCACTGTCGTAAGCGCTAGAAAGATTCTGAATAGGAATTCGAGTAGAGAATACTAATTCTAAAAAGAATAAAAATTCTTATCAGATTTTCAAAGATAAAGGCTGTAGAATACCAAAACCAAGGCTTTTTAGCATCTAGAATGCATAAGTATAATTTTATTTAGACTACATAGAACAATAGAGTAAACTGTCTTGTACAAAATGAAATATTTTAGAGTTCTCTGCGATGTTTTTTAACTGAAATATAGTAATATGATTGAATGTGAAAACGATGACTTTTCTATAGGAAACAGTAAACAAAATGACTTTGGGGACTTATGTAAAATTGCACTATCGTTTTATGTTGTCGAGAAAAAATTACGTTTACACATTTTAGGTACTGAAAAATTAGGCTTTTTGTATTCTAAAATTCCTATCTTTGAGAACTTTATAATAATTTTTATTTGTTTATATACCTGTTGGAAACAATTTTCTCTACTTGAATATCTCTATTTAGATTCTTTCTAGCATTGATGGCAACAGAAAAAATTGAAAATAAATCTTTCCGAATAATTTTAGTAGTCACTGTATATCCGTTAGGAATTCGTAGTTAATATAAGAGGATCGACCCTTAGTCTTATGATTTTGTTTATCGTTATCGTAATAAATATAGTTGCCGTCATATTTTTATCCGATATAGAATTAGTTAAGTAATGCATCATAATCGAATTTTTTATCGCTGAGTCAAGTTCAGTAGCGGAATCGTAAATCGAGTCTTATCTCTCGATGACTGACTATATGATACTTGACTATTTCGATCAAAAAAGCCGAAGACCTCCTAATCAATATTTAATGGATAAAATCCAATGATTAATCTTCTTTACTGTTAATAACCAATAAAAGTAGTCTTATTATTCGTTAATCGTTATTAATTTGTTTTTGTTTTCTTAAATTCAAAATAAAAATGTGTAAGGAAGAAAGTAATTTACCAGTTACCTCAAAATCCACGAGGAAATCAACTAGCAACTAATATTAAATATATAAATAAACAATCTAAAAGACAATATGTTCATATTCTCTGCTGATTGTTAGATCGATTAATCATTCAAAAAAGAATCATTGTTTAAATTTCAGACACAATTTTTCATAGAAATATCAAGATGAAAATACAAGCTACAGTAAATAGACGATAATGACAAAAAAAAATTTGAGTCTGTTGCTAAAATTGTTTTATGTAAAGTCTTTTGTTTTCAAGAAAAAGTGTTACATTACTTTGAAATGCATAATGCATTGTCTGATGAGTCAATAATCAATTTTCCAAATATCATGCTTTTGAGAACAATTAGATCCAAGCGAAAACATCTTTTACTGCTAGACTACCTGCTGTTTGAGAGCGGAAGAGAAGGAGGTGAATAGAAAATTGTCCTTGTGTTATCCATGGAACTAGATTATTTACTGTGAGAATATATTTGACTTTTACGGATAAACTAAATATCAGCTCATTGCATAGTGTACTGCATACTTAAAATCAGCAATATACTTTCAAGCATTATGATTGAAATCGATAAAAGCATAAAGATATGGATCATCATCATTCGTTATTCATCCGTTAATAAGCTCATTTCATTACGATCTACTGAAAGATTACATAAAATCCTATAAAAACTCTTAATGAATCACGCTTTTTTTTAATTTTTGTTTTAAAGTTCTGCTGATTGTCGTTAATATGTTTGTGCTTATTAATTATCGCACTCATATAGAAAGTAGTTCGAAAATGATAAATATAGGATATACATTTGAATTTATCTTTCGTCAACTTGATAAATAAAACATACGTGAGAATGTAACTTTTTTTTTTTTTTAGCAAAATATATATCGAACCAACTCGCAATGGATTAGCATCATCAACATCATTGGATTCGTCTGAAACACCTACAAATTCCCAAATAACTAATGGTTTTGCCATTCCACATACTACAAATGATAATGATTCAATGATAATCGAAAGTCAAGAAAGTCAAGCTGGTTCAACAACAAACACTCAATTAGATGATGAAATGGAACAAGATAATAATGATAATGAACAAGATGAAGATGAAGTTGAAGAAGAAGAAGAAGACAAACCATCATCATCATCATCACCACCACCGAATCTTACTGATGAAAATAGTAGTTCAAGTAATAGCAATTCAACACCATTACCATCATCATCAACAGAAGATATGCTTGAACAATAACGTCAAAAAGAAAATATTGTTTTTTTCTGTGTATATATGAATATGAGTTTCTAAAAATGAGAGAGTAAAGAGAAAGTTATTATCATCTATTGTTGTTGATTTTCTTTTTTCATAAAAAAAACAAAAGAACAACAACATTCAAAAAGATGAAAAAGACACTTTTTTTCCAATATTGATTGTCCTTAAGTCTTTTGTTGTTCAACGATTGCTCACATATTTTATTAATTTAAAAAAAATATATATAAATATATTGTGATTTAGATGATTAAGAACATAACATTAAATATCATTATACCAAATCATCTCGGTTTCATTCCGATGAAAATTTAGCAAATTAGATTTGTTCTTTGGTTATTTGATAAAACTAACATCCTTTCAAGGAATTATCAGAGAATTATAACGACGCATAATGAGTCATAGTGTGTGCTTTCTTTTTTCCTGTTCTCAAGGAAAGAGAAAAAGAATAGTATATATTTCTTTGCTAAACGCACTTATTGATCTGATTCCTTGAAGCAAAAATTTTACTCGTACATCTGTTGTACAAAATCAAACTTTACTTTCTATATAAAAAAAATTAATAAAATGGCGTCTTCATCAAATCGTAAAACATCACCAAAACAAGCTAATGAAGAAACTGTCAGTGTTGAAACTTTAAATAAACCAAAACAGGAAACTATTGATGAATCTAAGAACAACACTGAAAAATATGTACGTAAACTAAAAAAAGCACCTGAATTATCTCGTACTGCTGTATATGAACATGAACTTGCAACTAATCAATTAGCATTATCAACATCTAATGAAAATATTCTTATTTATGATACAACAAAATTTATTCTTTTTGATGATAAACTTAAACAAATTAAAGAATTTGAATGGAAAGAATATGATTCATCAGGTATATTAACAATTGATGATCTTACTTATTTATCTTGTCAAAATTCTTATATTGTTTTAACTCGTAGTTATATTTATGAATTAAATGTTGATTCATTTGAAATGAAATTAATTGAAGAATTTAGTAAAAAAGATAAATTAGGTGAATATAATATGGAATTTTCATCAATAACAGCTTATGATGAACATATATTTATTTCATATGCAAATGCATCAGCAATTACAAAATGGACATGGAAACCAACATTACAATTAGTTAATCGTTGGACAAAACTAAAAATTGTTGAAGAAACAGATCAAAATATTTTATCAATGCGTACAGATGGTACACATGTTGGTTTACTTATTCAAGGTGATGCAATGCGTTTAGAAATATTTGATTTTAATTTAGCAACACGTGTTATACATCATATTGAACTGAGCAAAACAGCAATTATGCTAACATCATTGGCAAACAATCAATGGCTTATTGTTGATAATCAACAAAATCAATTATTATTTATCAATGAAAATAATAAAATAGAAAAAACACAAAATAAAGACAGTTCACCATTAAATGCTAGTCGATTGGCAAATGATTATCTTGTTATTAAATGTGAAAATCCTAATAAACTTCAAATATTTAAATTAGATTGAACGAAAAGAAAACTCGTTTTTTTTTTTTGATCTTTGTAAATAAAAGATTGATATTTAGCGTTCAACTTTTTATTTCATTTAGAATAATCAGCTGGTATAGGAGAAATTTACAGACAGATAGAAAGAAAAAACAACGATTTAGTTTATTTTGAATGTTCAATTTGAATCTGTCGATCTTTCGGTTCGGCTTTAGGTAATGGTGCTTCAATTGTAAGAATACCATTTTCGGTAAATGTTGATTTTAAATCTTCAAGTTTAAGTTCTTCTGGTAATGTATAAGTTTGACTAAATTCATGAAGTGAATAACTATTACCAGCCTAAAACAAAAGAATATTAAATTTTAAGAAAATTAATATAAATAAATAGTTTAATTTATACCTTCTTCTCTTTCTTAGCCGAAATAGTTAATGTACCATTTTGTGTTTTAATTTTCACTTCTTCAGGTTCAAAACCATGCATATTAAATCCCAAATGAAATTTTCTAGAACCATCTGATTCAGTAACAATCATATTATTTTCTAAAAAATAAAAAAGCAAAAATATGATTATTTAATCGAAGAAAAACAAAAGAGAAATATTTACCATTTGTATCACTACGTGAAAAATTGACTAATGATTGATTATCATTGGGACTATTACCCCGAAAATAATTATCAAATTGTCGTTGCATACGTTCAAATTCTCTCTCTAAATCTCGAAAAACACTTGATGTCGTACCAAGAAATACATCAGGTAAATTTCTTGGATTTCGATAGAATAAATGACGTATTGGACCACCCATGTTGCCTACTGCTGATAGACGACAAAGAGTATTTGGTACAATAAGACGTGAGATAATACGAGTTGAAGCCATCAGTAAGTGTTTGTTTTAATAGAAACTATAAGTGAATCAAAAAACAATCAAACTAAGGCGAGTTTATATACTCTCCATTTATCATTATTCCAGAATATTCTCGAATGTTTCCTAACATTCGCGTATATAGGAGATAGTTTATTTCATGATGATATTTAACTAATGTACATACATTAGTCAATTTTAGAGAGAGAAAGGGAGAAATGGAATCTTGTAGACCAATGGAGAACATGTGAATTTATGTCGCTCTATGACAGTGCACATTGCATCAGACTTGGATGATGTAATGAAAGTATAAAGTTCGCGATTTATCTAGAAAAAGAAAAGAGGTCACCCATTGTTTTTTATGAGTACGTATTTCTCGACCTTTTTCTATTATAATTTAATAATATGCTGATTTATTTTCGAGTCTAACTCGTATATTTCTTATTCAATCATCTTATTAAAAAAATAAGAAAAAATAAATAAAAAAATATAGAAAATTTATTTTGAATAATTAAAAATGTTTTGAACTATATAGAAATGATTTTTAAATTTAATTATCAACAGTAATACATGGTTCTTAATTGGTGGGTTTGACATGTTTAACAGAAACTTTTCCAAAACTTTGCTTTTTATCTTTCTTTCTTCCATGTTTCTTTCCATGTTTTGGTACATCAACAATTTCTTCTATTGATGATGATCTTGCTCGTTCATTAACTTCTTCAACGATTTCATGCTGAGGTTTTTGAACAGTACGATGTGTTTGTTTTTCCTTCGTGTCAACATGATGTGGCTGTTCTTCATTACTATCAACATGTTCAATACGATGTGCTTGTTTTTTTTTAGTATCAATATGTTCAATAGGATGTGATTCTTCATCGCTACTGTCAACATGTTCAGCACGATGTGGCTGTTCATCTCTACTGTCAATATTTTCAATACGATGTGTTCGTTGTTCTTCAACATGAGCAGTTTCAACACGAGGTTTTGGTTGTACAACAATATTCTGTTTTTGTACTTCCCGAATACTAGCTATTCGTGGTTGTTTTGTTGTTGTTTCGACAGCATCAATAACAGATGTTTTTTCATCAGGCATATAAATTATTCGTTGCTGAACTTGTGGAGGTGGAGTTACTGCTGTTGGTGGAACAACAATTTTATTAATAACTTGTTTAGTTTCAAGTGTTTCTTCAATTTCATGTGGTAATACTTGAACAACACGAGAAATCATTCTTGGTCGAACTTTTGAACGATCTGCTATTCCACCAAAGGCATTGATTGCTGGCCATACACCACGATTAAAATCTTTTGGACGTAATGGAGCAATGCTTGTTTCTGTATTTGTTTGTTTATCATGAACTTTACACGATAGTTTAGGCATGGAACTTGGTGTTGATACATTTTGAAGTATACCAGATGGAATCGATGATGCATGATTTATTGAATCAAGTTTATAAGTTCTGACAGCAGCTTTTTGTCGTTCATTTTGTTTGAAACCTGATGTTGTTAATGGATCGATTGGATCAATATCATCATCTGAATTATCCATATAACCATGTTTATAACAACAAATAAATATAAGTACTGTCGCAATTATTGTTATTAACATGATAGAACAAATAACCATGCCTAAGATTTTCCATTGACTATTCGTCTCACTATCTAAAACAAATCTTAAGATTTTTAATTAGTAAATAAAAAACAACATTCTTTTTGAACCTTGAGTGTACAAAGCAATCGACGCAATAAGACCAGCTATTGATCCACAAGCAAGTAATATCATTGATCCAAATAAAACTCCACCACTTAAACGTGTCAAACCTAAACATAATGGTTGAGAAAGCCATTGGCCCTTAAAAATAAATTTTTCTCTTTAAATTAACAGTAGATCAATATCCATACCCATTTGCCCTGTGGTTTTGTTTCATCATCATCTATGTCACTTTGAAGTGCGCTATTTCTAGTATTGTTAGGTCGATTTTTGGCTGCTGTCTCTACAAGCCATATCATATTTTTTTGGAATATCGAAATGAGTTCAACTTAAAATTAATAAACTTACCAGGACCATCACTACTTTGATTGTAAAATGCATGTGATCGATTATTATAATTTGCATTAACTGTACTAACTGCAGATTGATGTTTTGAATTTTTTTTATTTGTTTTCGATTGATCGATATATTTATTTGCGTTGTGCTGTGGTTCTTGTTGTGATATAAAAGAATATGGTATTAATGGATTTGTTGATGTTAATGATGATGGACTTAGAAAGGCTTTAAGAATAAAAAACAAATTAAATGACTCGATTTAATAGTTTGTATTTTGAATTATATACAATTATTTGGGAATGCTTGATTGACTAATTGTGAATCATGAACTTGTGGTGGCGCAACTTTATTGTTTTTCAAGGATTCGTTATAGGCTACTGTTGGAGGTTCATATTGTGATATCATTGAATATGGTAGTGATTTTTTCGAAGAACCAATAATCATTGGAATTGGTTGTTGTTGTTGTTGCTGCTGTTCAGGTGGATGTGCCAATATCTTACTTGAATGCATTTTGTTTCTATTGGTCGTTGTTTGTTGATGAACCACCTTGGGGAAAGAAAAGAATATAAATTAAGATACTTATTTGATTATTGATTATATTTGAATTACCTAATATCGATGAACTCGATTCAACAAATATTATTGGATCTAGGAATGATGTTTGCTTAACAGGTAGTTCCGATGATATTGATGATATCTGAAAAGATTATAATGAAATTTTTTTTCAAAATATTTATTTTGAAAGAAAAATTTGTATATGGTTCAATTATTTCTGTCGAATTCTCCATGAAGAAAAAAATGTATTTTTATTCAACATTTCATAGGATCACCATCGTAAGAACATTCAAATCCAGACTTTCTAACTTAAGTTTTGATTAGTATTATATATTCTGCAAGAAGTATTACATAGCACACATTTTTGCTTCTCTCAACTTGAAAAGAAAAATGAAAACTGATTGCTTTTTTTTCGATCAAAAACTAAACAGATGAATGAAGCGCATAAAATGTTTTTTATCCTTTCTTAAAAAGAGAATTGATTATTTCTGTTGTTTGAAATAAAGTAGTGCAAGCGCATTTGAAATTAAATTCGATATATTCAGATCGAATTTTGTTTTGATAATGATAAAATATAAACATACCAGATCTAGTCGAAATTGTTAATTTAATTGTTTGTTCAGTTCTTTAACACTATCGACTATTTTTGGTAGTTCTTCTACAAATGTTGTTGTAGATATTGATGTAGCTTGTTTTTGTTTTTTCGAAAATCAATCGTATGGTTATCTAGTTCTTCGTAATATTTTTATGCTTGACGAATATCAGCTACATATGATGAAAAAGATCTTGCTGAATCGTCATACATTTCTATTCGAACACTATTAACACCACCAGGCTTGTTTTATATAACAAAAAAGAAATTCAGTGAATGAAATAAAGCCACCGATGTATTTGATTATGATATTGTAAGTTTTCTTCTGCAAGAGTATAACAAAAAAAAGGGCATATGATTAACAAAAAAATAACAGTAAACATTCGATAAGTATTCTAAAGCAAATACCGACAAAAAAATATGAATTTTTTATTTAAATTCTAGTAAAATTTTTTTCAATACATTCATTGTATTGTATATAGATATAATTATACGTTAGTTTGTTAAAATGATATAACAATTGAGTAAAGTATTCTGCTTCATTTTGCTTCATTCGTTGATCAATCCAAATGAGAAAAAGATAATCTATTTTTATGAGAACCTCTATGACTCTACGTTTTATTTCATGAACAAATTTTGAAAAAGAGGAAAAAAAATTAAAAGATAACAAACAAAAACAATGAAGTGTTATTAAAACATTTTTCGTTCGTGATTATTTTTTGCCAGTTTCGACAACAACAGGCGGATAGTTGCAAACACTTATTTTAGGATCGAAAATAGTGCCAGGAGCACATTTACGGATCCAGAAAACACCAGTTTGATCACATTGAATAAATCGTGATGGATCAGGATAATAAGGAAAATAGTATCGACCAAATATACCGCATGGATTTTGAACTAAAATTACAAAAAGAATTAGTCTTTCGTATTCGTTAATAAATTGGAATAATTATTAGATTATAATAAAAATCATGGTTCACTTCGTATTGATATAGAACAATTTAGTTTTTATTTATATTTAGAAACGAAAAAAAATGGAAGACAAAATGTTTCAACGAAAATTTCTTCATTACTCCACGTTGGTTATCGGAATGATCGTTTGTGCAATAATTGCAGAAAATAAATTAAGCAGGGGATTTGAAAATGATAAGCACATTTTTGTAATGAAACTCATGGGCTATTAACCGGTAAAAGGAATATCTTTTTTTCATCACTTCGTCTTTGAAATATCGAGTGTACAAAATCAATAATTTTAAAAAAATGAGAATGTGCTCTACTTACATTCAATAGAGATCTTTCGGAATTTCTGTATAATATAAATCGATGGAAAAGTTCACTACTGAATTAGCTATACTTCAAAAACTTCACAAGAACGCAACGAATTACACATACTAAAACATTCAATTGACAATGAAGCCATTATTGAATGGCTGAAGAGCAACTGAGAACAAAGTTAATGAATGTATTATAAACCTCAATTCATGAGAAGTTAAAATAGTATTTATCATGAATTAGATATTCTCAAAGGTTATAGAATGACTCAAAATAAAGTAGACGTTTATTTAATACGATGTGTCAAAAAAACATGTATTCCTCTCACATGAATTTTTATCGGTTGACTCCTTGTTTTTCTTCTGTTACTACAATAACATGGTATTGATGTTATTTTTGCCCACTCAATAATGTGATCAAACAAAAACATCAAAGGCATAGTATGTTGTTCAATTTCTTTTCTCCGGCACGCGATCATTGGATATATTATTAGCTGCTCTTCTAGAACCTCTATGTATGGGTGGTAAAGGGTTAATTCAGGGTCCTTTTTATATGAATTTGAACAAATACATAAAAAGATTATGTTTGACTCTAATAAATACAAATATGAAACAGCGAAATCTGTTCTATTGAATTTTCAATAATATTCACAAGTAATTGACTATATAATACAAATTATTTTTTTTAATATCAACATCCTCACCAAATATCACACGATGAAAACCCTCAAAAGCTTGAAACAGTCAAGAAAATAAGAAAAAACTTCATTTTATTTCTAAATTTATTTTTATCTATTCGATTTAATACTATTTTCTTTTCTACCTGTACAAGCTCTTGCTTTATTAGTTTAGTGAAAAATTATTTTTTCGAATACTATCTAATTCTTTACTTAAAGATACGACTGATCTCGAAAAAATCTCCAGGATTCTTATTATCAGTTATTGCTGTTAACAATGAAAAAAGAAAACAAAATATAATCTCAATAAAATAATTATCATTTTAATTTTAACTTCAATAATTCAAAATTGACTAGTAATAAACAAATAATTAACTTACTTCCAATACAAGCATTTGTACCACATCCACATTGCCATTGGTCTGAAAGTTGTGAACAGGTGGCACCACGTGGACAAAAACCTACTGGACATTCACCAGTAGCACCGGCACCAGTTGATTGAGCACCAACACCAGCAAGTGGTACTCTTGAATCAAATTGACCACCAGTTGCTACAGACGACCATACAAAAGGAAAATTATACCAGTTGACATTTTGATATGGATAAGGATAGTAGTAGCCTGAACAAAAGAGTGTGAATTTTTCAATTGGAATTACTTTAATTTTACCTCGAGAATCTGTATAGCCAGGATTATGTTGTTGTTGTAGTTCAGGTAGGTAGTTTTGTTGGATTGGTTGCTGGTGTTGTAGTTGTTGTTGTGGTTCAGGCAGCTGATTCTGTTGGATTGGTTGTTGTTGCTGTGGTGGCTCAGGCTGTTGATTCTGTTGGATTGGTTGTTGTTGCCGTTGTGGCTCAGGCAATTGATTCTGTTGGATTGGTTGCTTAAAATGTTGTTGTTGTTGTTGTTGTTGTTGTGGTTCTAGAAACTGTTGTTGGTTGAATTGTTGCTGTTGTCCTGGAAATTGAGGCTGATAGAATTGTTGCTGGTTTTCTGGAGCCTGATTTTGATAAAATTGTTGTTGTTCTGGAAGCTGTTGTTGATAAAATTGTTGTTGTTGTTGTTGTCCAGAAAATTGNTGATTTTGATAAAATTGTTGTTGTTCTGGAAGCTGCTGTTGATAAAATTGTTGTTGTTGTTGTTGTCCAGAAAATTGAGGTTGATAAAATTGTTGCTGTTGCTCTGGAAATTGAGGTTGATAAAATTGTTGTTGTTGTTCTGGAAACTGCTGTTGATAAAATTGTTGTTGTTGTTGTTGTTCTGGAAACTGCTGTGGATAGAATTGTTGTTGTTGCTCTGGAACCTGCTGCGGATAAAATTGTTGTTGTTGTTGCTGCTGTTCTGGAAACTGAGGTTGATAGAATTGTTGTTGTTGTTGTTCTGGAAGCTGTGGTTGATAGAGTTGTTGTTCTTTTGATTGTTGTTGTTTTGATTGTTGTTGTTTTAAATGTTGTCGCAGTTGATAAAATGGTGTTAATCTTGGTTCATCATGTGCTACAAGCGCTTCGCTCAATGCTTCAATCATTCGATTTGTCAATACAGTATCTGTAAAGTTGATAGGTGGTAATGAATTAACACCAATGATGGCAAATATCACAATCACTATGAATAACATTACAAAAAGCTTTTAGTATTGTTATTAGAAATGGAGATAATTCTATTGAGAAATTTTGAAATCACACGATCGTTTGAAGTTGTCATCGAATATTTATATGTGATTAGAATTTTTTTTTGTTGAACTTCGCCTTCTTAATCGAAGGTCTTCTTCCTTTTTCTTTCTTTTTTTTTTGTATCATCCTTATCGACATATGAAGTCATGACTATGTCTTCTGTATATATGTCTATATATGTATGGATTACCAAGCTCCGACAACGAGGAATGTTATGAAGTTTATAGATGTATATGAATGCACGTCCAAAATCGACCTACAATAAGGATTAACAAAGTAAACGAAATAATGTACAAAAGAAGAAATGATATCGTAAAAAATAGAGTAATACTGATAACCTTTGATAATTACAGTGCACATATTTAGCTTTTCTATATTGAGAGGTCAACGACATTTCTTTATGCAAGTAAAACAAAAAAGAAGCCTTTCAGGGACATTGTATGATCATGAGGAAAAGGCAAGTTAAGTACGATTATAATCAATTAGGTAAATATGACAAGGGTACAATGAAATAGCAAGGTTACAAAAAGTATGTTTTGCAGTACAAGAAAGTGAAAAAATGATAAGAAGGTTAACGGTATTATGCTTAAAACTGACAAGCATTGCAGCAATGTTTATCATTAAACTGTAACTTAAATTTAAAGTTATTTGAACGGAAGGCAAATTGTTTGTCAATATTTATTTATTATGAAGGCTTTAAATTAAAAATTTTCAAAAAGAAAATATTCATACAATTCAACGAAATACTTTTTATTTTCTCATCTTTTAAGCGAATAATTTATTTTTATAAATGAAAAGGGTAAGAAGAAAGCATACAATTGATACAATTGTCATTGCTTTTATTTTCGATCCAACACATGTTAATCGACTACTGTCACTTGTTTTCATATTAATCAAACAATATTCATTATTTTCAAATTGACATAAAAGATTTGCTTGTCCACCATGATAGATTCCAGAACATAATTTATTGTTATTGAGAATAAAACGAAGAGAACCATCTCGATAACATACACCTCTAGTTAGTTGTTTTTGATAATGAATAGTAATCGATATAAAAGGCCAATGATGACTAAATAAATAAGGTCCTTGTGAAATATATAACAATGGTGATGAACAATTGATTGTATGTAAATAATGTACACCAGTCAAATCCGTAAAACATATAGGAATAATAACACAAAAGATGAGTGAAAATAGCAACCTTATGTTTTTGTCCATTGAAATTAAAATATATGTACGTCATTACAAAACCTCTTATAGAACTCAGACATATGAGATATTGACAAAACATTTGACTTCTTTTTTATTGAAATAGGAGAAACAAGAAATGTGATACTTTGACATTTTTGTTCACCAACAAAAATTTGCATTATATAGGCAACGTATTTTAACTTAAAAAGAATGAAATATAAAGTAATGGATATTGTCTACATAAGATAAATTTATTCTCATCTGTCAGTCATGTTTTATATCAGTAAGAATGATTATATTGACATGATGTGGAATCAATCAACTTATGATATGCTCAAGAAAATCGATACATTCACTTTTTTCTACAGATTTCCTAATTTTTCAATTTCCATATTTGAACAAATATTGAATTTTTAGTTCAATTATTTCGATTAACATAAATGAGTGATTCTTATGTAAGCACGATACATACTATCGGACAAATGTAATCAATACATATTCTGATATAAGAAAAATGTTAAGTGACAGATCTTAATTGTATTCCTATCAACAAATTCGAACACTATATCAGATCTTCTCGCTCACATATCATTCAAAATAAGTTTGAAGAGAAGGATTATTAATTAATGTTATGGTTTGAAATAATGCATATAATTATTTGAATCATTGATAAAGATATAGATAATTATGACGAATTCTTATAGTAAAACTTTTGTTTAGTAATGTTTTGTTTGCTTCATAATAGATGGAACTTGTAACTAAAACCATTAATTTGTTAAGATTTTTTTTTCTCAGTTCTCTTATTTATTACCTATTATCATTTGATTTTTATGTTATTCTGCATCAACATGATGTAACCTATGATGTGAAAGTCTTATTACAAAATATTTGTTCATTTTTCAACTACGTATTAGAATGTATTTAGAATTTAAAGCAATTAGTTCAGATCAGAATGTTATGCTCTTTCAAAATATGTGGTCAGAAAATTTCTCGAACTAAAAATTAACTCGCTATGAAAAAAAATCATCGATGGCGACGAAAATTATGTTTAAATCAAGATAATGCAAAATATCGATTCGATTCACAGCTTGTGTAAGTTGCATTTAAGAGTAATTGTAACTCGACATTTTACAAACCGTTTAATTCTTTACAAAACCAAATATCACAATAGGATTGAACTAAAAATAATAAAAGCTTATCGATGTTTTTCTGAGAATTATTTTCAATCTTAATTGATATGCTGTCAAAAATCAGTATTTTTCTTTTAATCCATCTTTCTGAATGAAATAGATTTTGTGCCTTTCCTTCACGATATAAAAAATTAAGAAATAATGTATTTTAGTTAGAGAATGAACAAACATTTTGCACTAAGGTATCCGCACCATAAGTTAAATTCAATTGTACAAAAGAAGTTTGATGGATTCGTTATTGTGGCATCTAATTATGTAGATTAAGATGTAATTGTTCGACAACATAATTTTTCGTTGAAGAAGTCAATTTAATTCTTGTTTTCAATTTTTCATGTAATTACTCGACAAAACAATAAAATTTAGTGAATCTCTTCTCTATAACATTATGACTTTTAATATTAAATTATTGATGGAATAGTATATTTTTACGATAAACTTTTCATTGCAATTTATTATTGATTTCTTTTATTATAAATAATATCAGACGTTTATGATCAAGCTTTGTTTCAAATATGTGCTAGTTCGGATAGATTCGAAATTACAACAAGTTTGTTAACCGATAATTCTACTGGATGGGAAAGAAAAAATGTAATTCTATTTCTACCGTCTTTTTTTTTTGTCATGTGGCACTTTTCCTTAAAGTAACCTGAGATAAACAATTCTTGTCTTCAATATTTATTCCATTGCATATTGTCTACTTGATAGAGAATCATATTAATACGAATGCTTGTTCAAAATTTGAATACAATCTGTGTATATAACTATTTTCTTTTGACAAAATCTAAATGAACATTTTCTATTTATTTACTTTGTACAAATGTTTTTCATTTTTATACCAATCTTAAAATGATAATGGTATCTGCATTTTGTTATGGTTACAGTGAAAATATGTATAACGAGTAATTCCCTAAGAGTGATACCGTTCATACAACGTGCCGAAGAAAAATTGATTTTAAAAAGATTTTTAAATTCGTGCAAATAACTTGACATTTAATTATCAATAATTTTTTTGGATATAAAACTGCACTGTCTACTATTCTTTATATATTTGTTTATGTATAGAAATTACCAAACTATATCTAATATCAGTGTTACTGATTATCGAGCATCAAATTCAATGTTCTAGTTAGATTATGTGCTATTACCCAGAGGTGTAAATCGATGGATTCATCAGCTGCCGATGTCCGAAACATTTTAAAGATATTTCATTCGCTATCATGGTTATATTAAACAGGTGTTGAAGAGTTCAGTCGATATACCAAATATAGAAACTTGATGTTGAAAAATTTTTGATATCTAGGATCAATTATTGAAAATGTTTTTTCCTATTTCAAAATTTCTCAGAACGAAGAAAATTCTAAAAAGAGTGATTGAAAATCTTCAGCCGATGCTCCACGATCTATCCGAAATTTCTAGTTGCTGTTGTTGATCAATGTATCGATTTACACCTCTAATGATAATTAATATTAGTCAAAATTGAATTGTTCTAAAATTTGTGTAGATTTATATTGAAATATAGGAACTTATAGTTTATATGATCAAAGGTACGATATGAATTATATTTACAAATTGTCATTGAATGACATCAATCTATTTCCCTTATCGTTTGCAGCTAAAATGAAATTGACTTCATTTTTCATGATTAATTGGTCAAATTTTTTGACAAGTAATTTTAATGATGGTACAACACACGATGAGTAATAAATATCTAAAATTTTTTCTGATCGACTATTAAAATAATTTGATTTCCCTGATGATCATCCAAAATATGCTTTTTTAATGAAGTAATATCATCTTGAAGATTTGCACAGTGAAATGTTGATATGTACTATCTGTTGTATGCGTTACAATGGCTGTATATTATGAACACAAACACGATTTCAAACAAAAAAAAAATGTACTGTTTTTCAGGCAATTCAATATGCTCTATAATCTGGACCGATTAAAAATTTATTCGACGAAAAGTTTGTTAGCCTGAATAATAACCAGCATATAAAGACCTAAAACGATTTCTTATGGTTATCAGTACGATCGACAACGTACAATCTACTAGCTCTCGTTAAAAAAGCGATTGGTCAATTTAAAATGTTTTCACATTACATTTATAAAGATTTTTCGTAACGCATTCTAAAATATATGTATTTTGATGATCATATATGAAATAATTATCATAATGTCTATTGAAGAAAAGCAAAAAGTTAAATATAATTGATCAACTAAAAATGACAAAAAAAAATTAGAAAATTCTTTTTAGTTGTTTATTGTCTATCTATAATTAAAAAACAACGGTATGTGTATGTTTCGGTTTTATCGTTTTTCTTCTTTTTACTTAAATAATTTTTTCTTTATGCATGCATCAACTAGAATAAAAGAAAAGATAGATTAAAAAAAACGACAAACAGTAAGACAGGTCTATCACAAATAAAATATCGGACCGACCGAAAAAAAAAAAAAGAAAACAAGGAAATAAAATAAATCATCGCGTATAACAAAAGAATAGCTCAGAAAGTAAATAGTGATGGACTGTTCACACACGCACGCACTTAAGAAAGAAATAAATAAAAACAAAATGTTATCGCTGTTTGGATTCTATACCACACATGTACATAAAAAAAAAACTTATCTTTTTTTTAAACGAACGATAAAATTGAATGTGTTCCGTATGGCTTTTTAAAAATATGTACATATCGTTGTTTTAATGTCTTGTCTAAAAATTAATTTTTCTTTTTACGACGTAATTGAAGTCTTTTAGCAATTGATCGTTGCCGTTTTTGTTGATAAGTAAGAGTATTTGTATTATTGGTACTTGGAACCGTGCTACTATTACTTTGTTTATCACTACTTGTTTGAGATTGTTGATCTTCAAGTGAATGATCACCACCACATCGTTTACATTTAGTTTTTGTTGATTGATTCGGGATTGATGGAGCTTGTTGTTCCATTTGAGAATCATTATCATTGTTTTCCTCGCTTGAACCATCATCTTCATCATCATCATCATCATCACATGAATTTGCTCCTGGTGGACAAGGATGACCCTAAAATAATCGATTATCTTTGTTTTTCTATGAATTGATTTCTTTGTAAAGTAAAATAGACCTCTTCTTCATCTTCCTCTTCTTCATCATCTTCATCATCATCTTCATCCTCATCATCGTCATCCTCATCGTCATCTTCATCATCTTCAAGATCATCTTGTTCAACTTCAAGTTCTTTTACTGGTGATGTCATATCATTTATATTGATATGTTTGCTAATATTTCCATTAATTTTAACTCCTTGTGTTTGAGTGGATGAATTTAAAACATTTTTATTCGTACTATTTGATGTATTAGCTGTTTTAGATTTTGAATTTGATAAACGAAGACATGCATTTGCCTAGAAATAAAAATATTATTGTATACAATTATTTAATTATATCAATTAAATAAATTCATTTAAATAGAAAAATAAAAACTAACTTTAAAACCTAATGCTTTAACAATTTCTTTAATAGGTGCACGTAATTGATCAAAATTAGGCATATCATCAATATTTAATTGATAAACAGTTGACATATAATCACAAATCGCACGTAATGTAACAGGTGAGATTAATTTCATAAAAAAACATTTTTTAACAAATTCATTAACATTTGATTTAGCTAATTTTTTTTCATTTATTATTGTATCACGTTGTAATTTAAAATGAATATTTTTATTTCTTTTATCCCATGGTAAACGTCCACCAGACCAAACAATTAAATTATAACCAAGCATTTCTAAATCACCACGATATGTTTGTTTATCATTAAGATGCATATCAAGTGATGAATAAACACTAAATGGATGATGATATGTATTAGAATTTATTAATAAATTATCTTCTTCAATCGTTGGACTTGGAACATCAATAACAAGTAATGGTGATGGAACAACTGATGATGTTTTATTATGTATAGCGGCTAATTGTGTTCGATGTGAACGTTTGACTTTCTTTTTAACTTGATAATTTTGTTGTTTTATATGATGATTTTCATTTGTTATTATTGGACGATTTTCATTTGGAACTTCACCTAAAATTAAAGAAAAAAAAACACAAATATGCATGTTAAAATTAGTTTAAATACTCAGCTATATTTGCTGATCGAAAACAATTAATTAGAAACCTTTGTTGTAAATTTTTTAAATTATATATTCAATGCTAAAGGTAAAATACAAACATGTGATCCATATCTTGAATGCGAATGAATTCTGAATGGTTAATATAAAAATGTTTTTTTTTCAATGTTGATGCTAATGAAAAAGATAATGTTTTAAAAGGTCAAAAATTTAACAAAATTGTAAAAACTTCAGTGTTAACTCCTTCAATATATCTGTTAAATACTAATCATTTTTTAAAAAGTGATATATATTCTACGAGAGCAGACTTCATTGCATCTTCCTATGATAAAAATATTAGTTTCGATCAAGGAGGAATAAACTGATTTCTATACTAGAAATCAAATCAGTTTGTTTCCCCTTGACTTCAGTTTATTTTAAACTATTGAGTTCTCTCACAGAGAGTTCAGATAAGGCATTATATGCAGTATTTTCTATGTTTTATTCTAAATGTAAATAAAACATAAATCATATGTTAAGTATTTCGATATTACCAAACTGAGATTTCAATCGATTTTGAGTTCGGACTCTATGCGTAAGATAGACCGTATTGAGATATGAATGTGTTCCAAAAGAATAAGTGCCCTTAGACGTTCCTTTCAAAATTATAACCATTTTACTAGAGTTTTAGGCTATGGCATGATATACATCAATATCTTGAATAGCGATATTTGAACCTAAAGTTCCGCCCACAGATAGATCTAGTTGTGAGTAGAATATTCTGAAAATTTTAGCTCAAAAGAATGCTTCCTTTGCAAGATATTGAATTTCCAAAAATCATTCATATTCTGTGAGAGGTGTAAGAATCTTAGATTTTTAAAAATTCAACATCTTGCAAAGGAAACATTCTACTTACAACTATATCTATCTATAAGCGAAATTTCATATCGAAACACTGTGATTCAATTTGTTGGTACACACTATGTCATAGCCTAAAATTCTAGTTAGATGGCTATAACTCTTGCGGGAAAGTCTAAGGTTTAGCTGAAATAATTCCCTCGTTATAATGTGACAATGAACAAAGATGAATTCTTTTTAAAGATCTAAAAAAAATTCTTTTTCGGTTTTTATGATTTAAAAACTATTCATATTGAAATAGATTTCAAAAGATTTTCAGTCTTATATTCTTGTTAAATATGTCTAATAAAAATCTTTACTTGATCGATTATTTGTATCATGTATACTTTTAACAGTTCGAAATTGTGTTAAAAAAATAAAATATGGTTGTTTATTAGCAAACATCATATATTTTGGTTTAATTATTTGATGAACATAATTTTTTTCATGTATAAATTGTATAACATATAGCATTTGTAGAAAAAGATTTAATGCATTATGTTCAGGTAATGATTGATCATAAGAATAAATAAGTGAACGAAGATTTTCACGATATTGTTCCATTATTAAAAATTTATATGTTAAATTCATATGTTTATATATACCATGTGATATATATTCCGGAATAGCAATATACATTAAATTATGTCGTTTTATATAAGATTTTAATTTTTCATGTGTGGCAAAACGAGAATAAAATGATATTTCATGATCAATTGTATAATGATTTGATGATGATGATGATGATGGTGAAGTATTTAATTCAAGTTTAAGTAAATATTTTATTGTTGAAGATTCAATAGGTGAGCATGGAGGAGGATTTTCTCCTTCATCATTGTTACTTTCTTGAATATCATATTTTGAATGTCCAGGTTTTTTTGTTATAATAAATTTATGAAAATCTTCATTTGTTTTATTATTTATTGTTAAATTTTTTCTCCGAATATCTTTTAATTTTTCAATTTCTTGTTTAAGAATTTGTTGAAGTAATTCAGATGGATTTGTTATTAAATTAGAGGTTTTTTTATCTTGTACAAATATAATTTCAATCGAATATTTATTTATTTTATTTTCGTCATATGTATCATCATCTTTTAGAAATTCAACAATACCATGAATTATTTTATTGGGATTTTGATCATTTGTTGATGAAGATAAGATTTTGCTATTTAAAGAAGCTTTTGTTGATGATATCACTTGTCTAAAAAGAAATTATTCCTTTAAGATATTCTTGATATGAAAAGATGAATAGGACAAATACTGTTTGTTGACATTTATCGAATCCTAACTTCATCTCGATTATGAAGTTCAAATTTGGGAACTATTCAACCATTTTTGACTGTATCGAATATTTAAGTAATTGCGTAAGGCTTTCTTGAAGTTGATAGAACAGGGTTTTCGATTAGGAAAGATACAGTTTCTTCTTCAGAATGCTCGACTTTCTCTCGATTTTTTACAGTATCGTACTAATTTTGGTTAGAAATCGGATTTTCAAACACCATTTGCCTTTCTCTAGTAGACAGTAACATGAAAATTAGTCGACCATGTCGTTGCGAACTGAATACGATTGGGACAAGCATCCGTGTGTATTGTCTAGTGGCTTGAGGTCTTTATTGAATAAAAAATAATACAGAACTCAATAAGATTCTTTTTGTTTTCATTTAGAAAACGATAAATTAAAATGTTTAGTTGAAATATAAAGACCTCCAAAAAAACTTAATACAGACTATACAGTTTTGTTGTCATTTGACTGTTTAACACGAAAAATCTCAAATTTTGATTGATATTCGAGTATTTGTTTTTGAATGGTGTAGTCTATTCAAGTCTATTGTATGAATTGCTAGAAAAAAACAAAATTGAATAGTTCAATAAACGTTTTTCTAAAGTTTTGTAAATCATTAGAAGAGATAAAGGTGATCCTTCTTAGTTTATATTCAATTTGAATAGATATCCAATCAAAATCGTAGTGTGAAATCTAATTTAATCGAATTCGATTCTGGATTCAATATTTGCTAATTTATTTTGTCTATTGTAGATAAAAATTTCTTTTCAAATAAATGATCGTTTTAGCTCAATCGACTAAGCTAGATTCATATAAGTCAAACAGTGAAGTTTTTAGAAATTCTGCACAGAAATCTTGACGAAACACTTCACAATTCACAAAAATTTTTTAATTTCTAAAGATCATCTTTCTAATCAATCCGAAAGGAATTTAACCCTCTACCCCATATAGCGATTTCAGAAGAGTCACTGATGAAATAACCATTAGAATAGAATATTAATGGCACCAATAAATCGATAGAATGAACAGATCGAATGGGTGCACTCTAGTAACCATTGGCGAGGAGAATAACTTGAGAAAATATTTTAGCCGAGTTGTAGCCACTGAAAAATTAAAGTTTGATATTCTGGAAAATCCCTAGTGACCATTCTGTGTTTAACTCTTTCTTTTCTACCTAGCTTTTGTGAAACTTCGGGATGGTATTTGATACCAGTAGTGAATATTATTATCATCGTTATATATCGCATAATACATTTTCATCATAAATCTTTTTTTGTTCGTAGACAAATATTTTATTTAAGAAAAAATCAACTTTTGTGGTTTTTTCAAACTTATCTTTTTCGAGGTTTTTTAATTTCATATTTCCTTTATTTTCTGTAAATATAGTCACTAAAGTGATCAAGTGGGGGGAGGGGGAGATAGTTAATAAAATAATATTCTAGTATTGTTAGTAGCAGAAAAATCAAACTTGCATCTTACTTCTCATTATTCGGTATAACTAATTCGATTTCTTTATTTGTATCTCCAATAACAGCTCCATAAAAAATATAATCCAGTTTATCATTCTCAGCACGTGCTTTATCAATTACAGTTTGTCTTGATTGTTTTAATTTATCAGTTAAATACATTAACGGCGATATTTTTGTTTTAACGATATTTTGTTGTTCAGTTTGTTCGGATATTTTCAATTCATTTACATTTAACGATTTTTTAACTTGACTACATAAATAAATAAATCTTTCATTATGATGTGATACTTTAACACATTGATGTATCATCCAAAGATTATTATTCACATCACGTATTAATGTACCTTGAGGAATAATATGATTAGACGAAGGGATTTTACGTTTCTGACAAGATTTTGATGAATTTGTTGCAGATGTTTCAATAAGAGATAAATCAGAATCAGATGATGATGTTGAATGTATATCATCAAAATCACTATCAGATGATGATGAACGAGAACGAACAACCGGTTTTATCGGCTCTAATTTAACCATCTAAAAAAAAAAAAAAAACAAATAATAATAATAACAAAAAAAAGATCATTTAAACAAATAAATGAATAAGAGGGAAGCATGATGATTCGTCTTCAAAATGTTCAATAGATAAGTAATAAAAGCCGAAGACCTTGACTGAAATATAAGATAGCACAAAAAAACCGGAATAGTAGAAGTTTTTAATATGGTCGTCGACCACCACGTCCACCTCGTCCTCCACGACCACGTCCACCATAATTTCCACCATAATCCATACCGGCATATTCATTAACAATTTGTTGTTGTCCTTGATAAGCCATCTGTGGATACTGTTGGGCGTAAGGATCCATCATTCCATAATTTTGTTGTTGATAACCACCAGAATAAGGTCTATCACCACCACCACCACCGCCACCACCACCACGTCCTGACCAACCTCCACCACCACCTCCTCGATGAGCTTAAAGAAATTAGAAACAAATTTTATAATATCAGTCAGTATAATTCTGACGGATGTTCCAGAAGAAATTCTACTGAATCTTAGTTCATTTTTCGCTCGTTTCTTAATCATAAAAAAAACTTCCTTTTTCGTCTAAAAACAGAGTATTTCAAGCTCTATAGAATTGTCGACCTTGCTTTTCAAACAACTTCCTCTTGTGGGTGCAAAATTTAGAGAAACAACATCTGCTTCATTATCCCACTGCGATCGTTAAGAAAACAAAACAGTTGATGACTCTTCTTTTAATAAAGGCCTCGGCGAATTTTTAACTATCTCACGAAATATCACTTAAAACTCTACATCACTGAATGTACGTCTCAGAATTTTAGAAATGTTTGGGAACAACCGTTTTTAAGTAAGAAACAAGTGAATGCATCAAAAAAAGTCCTTTTTCAGTTTTGTTCAGAATTAACTTTTATATCCGACAGCATAATAATAAATCTTTCATAGAACAAGTCTAACTTTTGAAAACATGACTTTCCAAAGTGCATTCAAAATATCGACAGCTGTCAATTCCAAGTCTCTTTCTCAAAAACGCTAATCTCACGAACCTTAAGAAAATCGTAGTGGCAAAGAGTGTGAAATTCTCTATCTACTGATATTAATTAATTAACTAGTTTTTTTGGGACATTGATTTTATCAACAGAAAAGTGCCGGCAAAGAATAGGCAATCACAGTTGAATAACTGATGAGGAAACTACCATAACTGATACTCACCATTTGAGATCATATCGAATCTACAGGCAGACTTTAGTGAGAACTGCAAAAAGCTAAAATGGTTCGTCTCCATGGAACTCTGCCACCGCGTTATGATTATTTTAGTCGATTTTCATTCCAAAATTTTGCCTGCATAGAGGTCTAATGACCCTTAGAGTATCCTGAAAGTTTCAGCCGAAAAGAATGCTTGTTCGTCAGGATATTGAATTTCAAAAAATACCTCTGTGTCACAAAAATCAAGTTTACTTGAAAATTTAATATCTCAACCAAGGAACATTGTTTTCAGCTAAAATTTTCAATAAAATATCCCGTAAACCGGTAATAACTCGACGTTGAAGGCCAATAAGATCGACAACCCTTTTAGGTTTTTTCTATTCTCTTTAAAACTTGCCTATGCATCCAATGAGAGCTCAGATGGCAGGTATCATTTGGAGTAGCTTTCTCGTGAATCTTTTAAACTTGATGCTAATAAGATTAAATTTATTTAACAAACAAAGTTAACTTTTTGAAATTCTCTACCTTTTAGCATATAAAGACAACTCTTTCTATTTAGGAAGTAAGAAAAAACTGAACGAAGATTGAGTGAAATTTATTCTAGAGCATATGTTATTATTAGAATTACTTCGTTGTTCTTGATGTTGATGTTGTTGGCCACCTCCGCCACGACGCCCACCACCTGCAGAACCTCCTCGTTGATATGATGGCATTTCAGGAGGTGGCGCTTGTAATTCTGTTGTTCGTCCACCACGATCAGGTACCTATATATATATACATATACCATTAAACATTCGTCTCTTCCTCCACTCAGAAAACAAAAGACTAAAGAATGTAGCAATAAATAAGCAAACAAAGCGAACTGATGTTATTCGACTATTCTTAAAAAATTTATTAAATACCATTTTTTTGAAAAATATTTTCTTGTATTAAAACATTCTTATTATCACGAGTCATTTTAAATAGATTTTTGTCTTACTTTTGGAATTAAAATTTTATGAAGTTTTGATCGAGTTGTTGCTATTTCTTTTGTACCGCATGTTTTTTCCATATGACATAAATCTTTAATAAAGAGAAAACAAGTAAAATTTCAGAAAAACGTTTTTTTTTTTTCTCAATTTTTACCTTCACGAGCAGCCATAATATCTTCAACTCGTACATTTGGTTCAACTGTTAGTGCTTTACGTTTACTCATAAAAGCATTCGAAATTTCATCCGTTTTATCCTAAATTTATATTTAAAAAACAAATAATAGAGTTTATTTCACTTGTATACTTTTAATCGATCAGCCCATTTAAATGATTGAATCGTAACATCAAGTCGTTTGAGTAATAATTCTCTTCGAGTTTTATAATCATCATATAAAACTTTATTTATTTTATGTATTTGATTCCATTGATTTTCTGACATATTAATTTTTAATAATGATCGACCCAAATAATTTGGAGGTAAAGTTTTTAATAATTCACTAACTTTACCATAAACTTTTGCACATATTTGTCCAGCTGTTATTCCATCAGGTGGTCGAGGGAAACCAAGAGCTATAAGTAATGCTTTTAAATCTCGAGCTTCATCACTTTCATATTGCTAAAATAAACAATAGAATCTATTTAATAACAAAAAGAAAATTCTATATAATACCTTTTTGTTCGTTATATTTTCTGTTCCATTAGTTATTATATCTCTTTTAAGACATTTATTCATTTTAGCTGCTTGAATCTCTGTGCAAAGAAAGTCTGAAGCAAAAAACCAAGACAGAAGACTTGATACTAAAAATTATTAAAATAAATCCAAATACTAACCTAGTAATTGTAAACGTGATAAACGATCATTTAATCTATTTTCACTCTTAACAAGATTTTGATAAGGACAACCATAATCTCGAAGAAAACCACCAAGTTCAAGTAAAAAATTTGATATATCATTAACCGCTGAATAAGAAAAAGAGAAAAGAAGATTTTTCAATTAATTAAATGAAGAAAACAAATTCATCAACTAATGCACACAATTGATATTTTGAACAAATTCGCCTATTGAATAAAATCCATTTAATTCTTGTGTTAACCATGCAACTAATTTTGCATACGGAAGAAATGCTTCAGATTTTAAATCTGAATTAAGAACTTCTTCTAATTTTGCTTCATTGTTTATTTCACCAGTATAGCTATTAAAACAAAAGAAAAAGGAAAAGTATTATTCTTGAGATATTTAGTAGTTAAATTCTAATCGAATTTATTGATACGAAAGGAAAATAATCATGGTGAATGTGAAGATCAGATTAATAAAAACAAACAAATAGATCTGTTTATTTTCAGTAATTTATAAACATTCCAGAAGCTTAGTGTGCACTTATAATCAACAGAGTTTTACTAAACTTTTCACTGTTTTTCTTTTGTGAAGATATAGAAATTTAATAAGTTTAATCTAATAAAAAGTCAATCCTCAACGTTGAAAATAATAACTCTAACACTGTTTGTATTACTTAGTCTTAAAATTGATTTTGGACCAAAAACATTCAGATCTCATAAAGTCCTCACTATATATTGTAGCAGTAACGAAGAGGCTAAGGTAAATTTTTCAGCTTAATACCATGATGCTTTCATGAAATATTCATCTAACAAGGGTAAAAAGAAAAATTAATATAAGAAACCGAAATTCTCTGCGGTTTTTCAGCCTATAAATGTTTTTTTTTCTTTTGTTTGAAAGAATATGTCAAGTTGGAGAGTCTGAAAGAGCTCTTTGTTTTGTTTGAAGGAAAAGGTGACAAGTCTAATACAGCAAACAACTCTAAAAGAATTGACATTTTTTGAAATATTTTTGCACTACTGGATTTGTCATCTCTTTCTCTAACAAAAGAAAAAAAGAAAAATTTAAAAAATAACTTTGTCAAACCCTACAGTCAGACATGCTCTTTCAAACAAAAGAAAAAAAAACATTTATAGAGTAAAGGCCCGTAGAGAATTTTGGATTGCTCGTTTAGCTTTTGTTTGATGTATATCAGATGAAAACATCAAGGTATCAAACTGAATATTTCCGTATAGTCCCTCTACAGTTTCAACATATTCTAAAAATCTCACGTGATTTGAATGTTCTTAGTCCGAAATCCATTTTAACGAGGGAGAGTCAATAAAATATTCAGATTCTCTATTTCGAATTAATATAATAAAAAGCACAAAACTAATTTTTGAATTATCTTTCATAGATTTTGTCTCAAGTTTTGAAACCAGAGAAACATCATTTTAAAGCTAGTATTCTAACTGAAAACTATTTGTTTTAATCTATTAGAGATGAAGAAATCTTTCTATCTACTCATTAGAATTTTTCAAACTAAGCATTATTTTTCTTTTTTAAATTGTGATTAAAAAATAACACAAAAGTTCAATTTATTATTTCATAGCAATATATTAAAATATTTGAAAAAAGAACTTTTTTCGTCTAATCTTCACATTCGCCAATCAACCAAAAAAAAAGAAATAATCCAATTTTGAATAACTCTAAAATCAAAAGGACCATTTAAAGGTCCCTACTTTATATCATTGAGTGAATCAAGAATGCCAGCTGTCATGTTCTATAATATTTTTTTTTTCAATCAAAATCTAAAAACAAAGAGACATTATAATGATGATAATAATCAATGGGAAGTTGCTTGATTTTTATTACCATCGAAATTATCAAAAAAAAAAAAAATTCTCTAAATATTCTCGAAATAGAAGAAAAAGGAATCTACTGAGAACTAGACAAGAATAACTACGGGATGCAAGTTTAAATTTTAAGGGAGGAAAAAAAATATAGTTAGTCAAATATTATCTGTTCAATTTGATTCAACGTCGTGCAAACCAATAGAAAACTGTTGCTCCTCCAACAGCTAATGCTAATTTACCAATTTGAATATTTCCCCATGAAGCTAATAATGATTTAGCTTTTTCTGATTTAGCATCAAGTGTTAAGAATTTCAATTGTTCAGCAACTGGATTTTCAACCAATGCACAATATGGAAGACCAGCTACAAAAATTTTTTTTTTTTTTCTCTCAATAAGAAACAAGTTATTGTTTTTAATTTAACTTACCAAGCATTAAGCCTGAACCAATAAGCCAATATTTATCTTTTGTTTGTTGATAAGCTAATGCACCTGAAACTCCACTTACAAGTAACATTAAATTTGTTAAAACTTTTGATCGTTTATGTGCTTCAATTAATTGTGGTAGAGCATGCTCACCAGCAATATTCATTCGTGCATCATGATTAACAAATATTTCTCCTAAACCTCCACCAACACTCATAACTGACGACCATATTGCAAACTAGAAAAAAAGATTTTATTTATCAATTATGAATTCTATCCCATTGAACCTACATGGACACCTTCAGCAGCAATTTTATCAAGAAGACTACGTTGTGCGAGAGACATGTTTTTATTTTATTTTTAAAAATTTTGATATAATCTGAAAGATGAAAAATTTGATGATGTAAGATGCAAAAATGGTGATGCTTACATCAGTACTTCTTGCCTTCCTACGTATGCGTTTGGATAAATTTACGACAACGCAACAAGAAAAGGGAGGAACATCAATGACTCATTGATAATAAACACACTTGTGCATTTTTATTTATTATTAAGAAAAAAATTAATTTCAAAGTTCAAGATAGTTAATTCTATAGAATAGAATTTTTCGTTTTTTATATGTTTTTTTAAATAAATCATTTTCATTGGAAGTTATATTGTTGCTAAGTAACTATACAATATGGAAGTGATGAATGGTTGAGATTTTTTATTTTATTGTATTAAAATAAAAGCATTTTTCTTATTCAATATGACAGCTTCACCTAAAGTATGAATTTTTTTTATAATAAAATAAGATTTTAATTTAACAAAAAAAAAAAAAATAACCATATCTCGTTTTGTATAGCGTTTATTTGCGATTAGCTTAGAGGAAATTGGTGATAAACCAAAATTTGCATGGCAAACTGGTCATGGTACACATATAGCTGCTGTTGGGTAAAAAAGAATTCAGTTTTAGAAAAAAGAAATTAAATTAATTTGTAGGTCATTAAATGTTATTACTATTCGTAATCGACAAGGTGATGAAATTGCTTCGATTCCTTTAAAAGGGTAAACAATAAGAAATAGTAGGAAAAAAAAGCTTTGTACTTTGTCTTTTTGATTCTAGATCATGTCTACAAATGAACTGGGATAAAGATGGAGATACATTAGCAGCAATTACAGAAAAATCAAATCTAGTTTATTTATGGAGTGCAAATAGTCAAAAAACAAATGTTATTGATACACCAGCAAAGTATATTATTCATTTTTTTTTGCTATTAGAAGAAATACATAGAATGAATTGTAATAACATAGAAAAAAAACTTGAAAAGTCATTTAGTCTATTTTTAATCATTTTTAGGAAGTGAAAAGTTAAATAATATCTTTTTTTTTTAGGTCTAATGATTACGTTTATTATTATTATTTCTTCTACAGATTAGTATCATTTTATAAAATTATTAGAATAGATATGAAAAATTAGTAAAATGTCAAACACATGACACTGAAAAAATGGAATTTTCGAAAGTCAATAGTAATTTTGACGTATAAATAATTTATTGTTCATTCTTTCGCTTGATAAACATGTTATCGGAAACAGGTCAAACTTCGATAGAAAATATTTTGAGTAGAATTTGAAAATCATGAAGAAGATCTTTTGTCTTTCCTCAATTTCTACAGAACAGCTCATCAAAGAAATTTGAAAGTTTCATTGTAAACAGATCTCAATGAGTAGAACACATTGAAATCACAACGCCTAAAAATTATCTTCTAATTTTGCTTCATTTTCTCAGTCGTAACGCGCCTCATCAAGCTACACATTTTGTCAAATACAATCGAAAAAGTTTAGAGGCTTATAGAATAGAAATTTGGACCTATCCTCCCTCTCTACAGACCGTGACAGACATTTTATCAAAATTAACTAATAAATCTTTAATTCATGCCAAGTTAACGTCTAATAACGAGCTAATTAATAACTCATTAGTGACGCCTCGATGAATAATTAATGAAAGGAATGTTCAGGGATATAGGAGCAAAAAAATAAATCATCTTCTTTTCACAGACCCCTGGGACGTCGCTACTGACTGTGCAAGATGTTGTTGATATACAATCAAAGACTGTAAATCATTAACATTTTATCATAATATATGAACAATTTGCTGATTCTAGTTCTGAAAGAATAAGGAAAAGGACGATTTAGAAATATGTCGCAAAATAGATGATTTAAAACAATCTTCTTACGAATATCAAGCGAGTTGAATCGTGTGTAATCTTTTAATGCCGCAGGGATTGTGCTAACAACTTCTTGTTTTTTTTTCATTTTCCTTTTATCTTCAACTATCTGAATAAAAACACCTAAATCTTGATAGGTCTCATAAAAGTGCATTTTTTCAGTTATAGTTTTTTTTCTACACTCTAACAGAAACTAGTAGTATATCATATTTCTCAACAAAAATATTGAAGATAAAATTTCACTTCAACAGGATGTACTGTGCTTGAGAAATAGAGGAGATTTTTCACATTATTTTTTGTCAAAAATTTATTTTTTACGAAAATCAAAACAATGTGAAAAGTTACCGGTTTCATTTCTTGAAATATGTTCAGTCGTCTGAAAACATTTTGAAGTATCTGAAAATCTCGAGTCAGAATCGAGAAATGAGATCTCATTAAGCGATTGTATGTAGAATATAATTTAACGAAAGATATACAAAAAAAGAAATGATAGAATATTGAGATTTTGGCTTTTTTTTTTCAAGATTTAAATCTTGGTAGTTTCAATTTCCATTTAATAAACTTTAATGTGCGCGACTCAATATCGTTTCTATCTAAAACAAAAAATTAGATCGATAATAATTTCTTTTGAACTGCCTCATTTTTAATTCGAATAACAAATTATCGATATGTACTAAAAAAACAAGGTACCAATAAACTATTTACTCTATAGTGTGAAAATTGATTCAAAGTCAATAATACATATTTTATTTATAATTTTAAATATTTGATTATATTCATAGAGACTATACTACTGTAATATCGTGGTCAAAATCATCACCTATTCTTGCTATTGGCACATCTCGAGGTAATATTATTCTTTATGATCAATCAACAGCTAAGTATGAGAATAATTTATCTGTTTAATAATGAAATCATAAATCAAAATTTTAGAAAATTACCTTTACTCGGTCAACATTCTGGCCGTATAACAACAATGGCATGGAGTAAAGATAATTTATTAGCAATAGGTGCTAATGATAATCGAATATCAGTTATGTCATCAACTGGAACTGTTCTTCAACGATGTGATACAACTGATACACCAAGGCATTTAAAATTTTCAGAAATGAAACGAGAAAAACGAGGAGCTTATGAAGAAAGCACAGTTAGTTTTTCGACTAGTAGAATAAAAATATTTCAAAAAATAAATTTTTATTTTTAGATAAGCGCAATTATTGGAAAAAAACATTTAGGCTTATGGACTGTTGGAGATCCAAATAATAGTGCAGCATCAACTACAGGTAGTCAATTGTTTACACTTAATTTTCAAGATAAATATGGAGATATTAGTGATTATCAATGGTAAGCAAAAAAAGAACAAACATTCATTTCTAATAGAAGAATTTTGTTTCTGAAAACAAAAAGGTTTGGTGATGGATATATTATGATTGGATTTAGTGGAGGTTATTTTATTGTTATTTCAACATATCATAAAGAAATTGGTGAAGTAAATAAAAATCAAAAGTTTTTCTTTTCTTTTGATTAAACTTCAAAAATATTCATCTCGATAGGAATTACATAAAACTCGTGATCATAAAGGTTATTTATCAAGTATAGCAATATCAACAGCGTTACATAAAGCAGCAACTTGTGGAAATGGTGGTATTAAAATTCATGAACTATCAGACCAATATGCTATTGATTCGATAATTACAATTGATGAAGGAAATGATAATTTATCTGATATTGGTTAGTTTCTTCTTCTTTTTTTTTGTTGATGAAACACGATCTAAAACAAGGAAACGTGTCTGGATCTCGTGAGATCTGAACTCATGGAACTCTTCAAAGTGTAAATTCACTCACGAAATCCTCGGAACTCAGGCTACTCGAATAATTGAAGTAACTCTAGGAACTAAAAAAATTGTTGAAACTTAGGTAACATATCAACCCTAATGTTTCAAACAAAATTGACTTCATCACAAATTTTAATAAATTGTAGTGATATCTTACATTCACAAATTTGGGATATCCGAAATGACAAGTATACGATACAATTTATTCTGTGGATATTCAAATATGAGTGTGACTGTGAGTGTAGAGAGAATCAAAACCCACAATCAGATTTCGGTCAAAGGACTAAAGAATGGAGGAGGATGTGAAATGATGATTGAGGGCATGTAAGAGTGGATATTCGAAAAAAATTCGCATCTTTCGCTAGGAATAATTGAAAATTTTCGATCATTGAGGGATATATATCCCTCCATACGCCTTCGATCACGCAAGTCCTGTCCATACTCATACTCTTCCGAAATGTGTATAAGTGCTGTGAATGAGGTTGCACGTTTGAGAGTTCAGAACTGATGGAATCCGGCCACTAATGAGGATTGTGCTTATAGTCTTTTTTTTTAAATAGAACTCATTCTTTTTTTCGTGTGATACATGTAGCTTGGAGTGTTGATGGTCAATTATTAGCAGTATCAAAAAATGCAGGTGCTGTTTATGTTTATTTAACAAAGTTATCAATGTTAGCAAGTGTTTGGCAACAAAAAATAGCTTTTATGACATCACTATGTGAAGTATCGATTTATGATCATCAAACAAAAACAAAAGTAAATTAAAAGAAAATATTTGATAGATTTAAGAAGAGAACAAAAATATGTTTGTTTTTCTTTTTTGTTTTTTTAAAATTAAGATTGATAATGTTCATTTAACAACAGAAATTGAACCGAGTGTACTGGCAATGAGTGATCTTTATATTGCCGTTGGATTTAATAATCATGCTTTATATTATCGTATTCAAAGTTTTGAAGGTTTCATTGAAGTTTTCGAAAAACCAAAAAAAAAAACTTTGAATTTTTTTTTTTCAATAGAAGTCATCAAAGCTTCTGAACATGATTATTTAAGTACAATATCAGAATTACAAATAAATTCTCATTATGCAGCTGCTTTAATGACTGGACGTATTCAATTACATATGGTTTGTAAAAATAAATTTTATTTTTTTTTTTGTTGTTCGTGTTTTTATAATGAAAGAAAAAAAAATTTTAGATTGAAGAATCAGAACAACACAGTGAAGAACGTCATTCAATTATGTTTCCATTACCTGATACAAATGATGGAAAAGTTGTTTGTTATTGTCTTACAAGAGATTTTCTTATTTATGGTACCGATGTAAGATTAAATTAAATTGGGAAATAAAGATATTTATGATGTTTATTACTTTTCTTGGTTTTTAGAAAGGTACATTAATATTTTTTCATATTGAAGAATGGCAAATAGTTAATAAATTTGATAAACATAAAACAAGTATACAAAAATTATTTACAGAAAATTTTGGTACATCAGTAGCATTTATTGATCAAAAAGGTGATGGATATTTATATAATGTCGTAAGTTTTCCTTTTATATAAAATTTTTTGTATCTTAAGAAAATGTTTATCTAGTTTTTTGACCATCCAAGTATTATTCAAATACCAAATCTTCCATCGGGAACAAAATCTATTCTATGGGAAACTAGTTTGGAAAATGAGGTAATATTATAGTTTTATGTTTCATATGAGCATTGAAATTGATGAAGCTATTCTTCAGTGATGTATAGTCATTTTACTGCTTTTTTTTTCACTAATGAAGAACTGTTTTCAACTGACACCTTTCGTTCAAGTTCATACTTTTCTTATAAGTAGAACTGTGTGAGACTAGAAGAAACTTAGAAGGATTCTTCTCTATGAGCTGCCATTTTGGGATTATGGTCATTACACTCGTATTTTTGCCTAAAACTTTACCGACGGATATCTCTTGTAGTTAATAGAATCTCCTAAAACTTTCAATCAGAAAGAATTATCTCTTCTCGAGATATCAAATTCACAAAAAACCAGAATATTCCAGCAAAAGTACAAAAAATCTTGTTCTTTTGATGGATTTCATATTTCAAAAAGACACGACTCTTTTTGATTGAAATTTTAGAAGATTCTAATAACTTCAAGCACTGTTCATTGGCAAAGTTTCAGATCAAGATTTGTTTGTCCAATTTTTTTATGAATACCATACCGAAGATAAAAAGCCTTATGTAACGAAGGCTATTTTTCTGTCGGTAAAATTGAACTTAACTCAAAATTTTCTATACTTTGCAAACTGGACTGTTTTTAATAACTATTTCCTTTGTTTACTATGCAAATTGAAAAATCCTATACTTAAACTCAATTATTAGTGCACTCTTCTATTTATATACAATCGTTTAATCGAGAATTTTTTTTACTCGAATAGAAAGTTAATTCATTGTTTTTTCTTTGTCATGATTTTAGTGGATATTCATTAGTTTTGATTCTGATTCCATAACAACATATTCTGTCTATCGAGACTCTTTAAAAGGTCCTCAAATAATGTTTGTTGGTACAACACGTTTACCAATATTTGGTTCAGTACCATTACTTCTTAATACTGGTCTTCTTCTTTTACTTGATTCAAGTGGAAAAATAGTTCAAACTAAATTAGAAACATATGGATTTTTAAATGATTCAGGCGAACAAGAATATACACTTGATGATGCTATAGATCGATTATCGAAAGCTATTCTTATGAAACGGTATTCATTTGAAAAGAAAAACGAATAATTCATTTTATTTAATTTATATTTTCTTAAAGATATGACGATGCAATGTTTTGGGCTAAACAACTTAATGATAGTAATGAATGGAATAAATTTGCAACTGCTTTACTCTATTCATTAAATATTGATTACGGTAGAAAGCCTAAAAATTTCTTTTCGTTGTTTAATATTCTCAATCGATATATTTTAGCTATAAAAGTTTTTCGAGAAATCGGTCATTCGGGTATGGTTATGGCACTTGAAGAAATAAAAGTAAAATATTTTATTTTTTATCTTATAAAATTAAATTTCTTTTTTTTTTCTTCTTATAGCATGTAGAAGATAAAAATCTTGTTTCTGCACATTTTGCTGCTCTTTTTGGTGATTATGATCTTGCACAAGAACTTTTTCTTAAATGTGGTTGTCCACTTGAAGCATTGAATGTATAAAAAAAATTTTTAGAAAGAATTTTTTTTTCTTTTCATAAAGATAATCATATTTAGATGCGACGAGATTGTATGCAATTTGAAGCAGCAATGACACTTGCAAAAGCTTATGATCCTGAACAAATTCCTTATATATCGACAGCACACGCTGAACAACTTGAATTTACGTACGAGAAAAAAAAGCAAAACATTTAAAATATTATAAGAAAATGTCTTGTTTTTTTTTCTGTTTATTGTAGTGGAGATTCAAGTTCAGCAGTTAAATTTTATGAACAAGGTATAACTAAAAAAGAAAAGGATTTACAACATGATCAAAAATGTTTCATTGGTCTTGCTCGATGTTATATTAAAGTTGGAGATATTAAAAAGTAAAAAGAAAAATTATAAAACGTCCTTTATTTTTCCTTTTTTTTAAAGAGGTACTACAATTGCATTACGTTTACCTGGCAAAGAAATAAAAGAAGAATGTGCAAAATTACTTGAAGGATTGAAACAATGGGCCGAAGCGGCGGAATTATTTGAAAAAGCTGAATGTTGGGACAATGCTGCTATAGCTTATATTAAAATGAAAAATTGGTATATATATGTTAACGTTAAAATTAGAATTCGGTCAAATTTTGCATTTCTTCGAACAAAATTAGAATCGAACTAGAAGTTAAATAACTTACAGTTCATATGATTTTAACCCATTGATCCATAGTTTTATACGAACCTAGTTTAATGATCCTCTTCTACTCAAAAAGGAAAAACGAACATTCAATTATTCGCTTTTCGAAATGCGTTCTCTGACATTTTGCACGGGATCGAGTTGAAACTTAGTCGAGAAAGTGAGGATGTCTAACCCTAAAACCCGACACTATTTAGCTCAACATCATGTAATATGTTGAATGATGTATTTCGAAAAGAGAATGACGGAAGACTTCTTTTTTAGAGGAAGAGAGAGAGAATCTTAAAATGACACATAGCCGAATAAAAAAAACTGCTCTTCTACATGAGTATTGTTTTAAAGCGCATCTCTTTTTACATTCGATTCTTCACTCATTCATCGATCCACTGGTATCAGTGTTTGATGTAGATAATACTTTGTGAAATAGAGTACTGCAACCATCAGGTCGGGTACCCATGCCCGTTGCTATGTTGGGCTAGTAGAGTTACAGAAAAGGGTTGAATATGGGTATAAAAAATAACGATTTATGGAGACATGAATTTCATTTTTGACAGTAAAATTCATGAAAAAGCTGAAAATATGTATTTTTAATAACAATATCCTTGATCACATTGTTGATTGGTTATTCTGTTAAACCATCAGTTATGAATTAGAGTAATACAGCGCACGGATACGAATAGGGCACAGGTAAATAATATCGGTTCAAGTTGAATATGGATACTCTGTTGTGACATGAAAAGAACTTTTTAGTAATTCAAACTCTAACTGTCTTTGTCTTGACCAAATCACTTCTAATGCAATTCTAATTTTGTTCAATTAAAAGTGGAATTCCAATTTTGTTTGAACAAATCCACATTTTGACTAAATTCCTATTTTGGCCTTGACATACATTTGAAATTCTCTCAAATTTTTTAAAATTTTTACATGAAAATGTTTATTTAATATTTCTATTAAGGGTTAAAGTTAGTGAAATTCTTCCAAATATTACCACACCAAAGATTCATTCAATGTATGCTAAAGCACGAGAAAATGAAGGCAGATTTAAAGAAGCATGTGCTGCTTATATGAGAGCAGGCGAATGGGAAAATGCTATCAGGTAAAATATACTTTTTTACATAACAATTTGTATGGTTAACAACAGAAAAAGAAATTACAAATAGATTAGTTTATATTGCACATAATACTTCATAAAGTCATATTTAAATGCATTTTGTTGTTCTACTGTTAACTGACTATTTCGAAGTCATTTTACTTCGGTTCAAGGAAATTTTATTATAGCTGTGTATTCGAAAGCTACCAGAAAATGTATCCAAGTACAATATCTAGTGTTTGAAATTAGTTCATTCAATAGGATTTAAAATAAACATAAAACTGATGATATCAAAATGATATTATTCAGAATGAATCAAGCTAAATTTGGCAGTTAGAAATTCTCTAGACTCACAAAATTGGCATAGAAAATTTTATAAAATTCATCTTCGAATGATAATCATGATGAATCTAACGCTTTTCGAACTTTTTCTATCAAGTCACTCCATATATTTTATCAGCAGACGGAAGAGATTAAGTTGAGAACAAGCATGGTATTTAGAGCGATGTAGCAGCTATAGGTGAGAGCTAATGATTCTGAACAATTGCTCTCTTTTGGTACCGTTAAAATGTATAATATTTTTTCAAATAGATAAAACCATTGGTTTAAATAAATCCCAAGAAAAAAATGCCGATAGTTCATCTTTACTTTTATTTCAGAATTCAACTTAATCAATTAAAATCTCCTGAACAAGCCGTTAAAATTGTTCGTGAAACTCAAAGTATTGAAGGTGCTAAAATGGTTGCAAGATTTTTTGAATCAATTAATGATTATAGTTCTGCATTGCAATTTCTTGTTTTATCAAAATGTTATAATGATGCTTTTACTATGGCACAACAAAATGGACTTATGGAACTCTATGCTCAAGTTATCGGTAGAGAGAAAATTAAACAAACAAAAAATTATTATTAATATATTTCTTTTCTTTAGAAAAAGTTCTTAAAGATGGTCGTGATATTCCATTAGATGATCTTGAAGGTGCAGCAATATTTTTTCAAAATCAAAATAATCATTTACTTGCTGGAAAATTTTTTATGTTTGCACAAAATTATGATCGAGTAAAATTTATCAAATAATTTCTTCTACTTTTATTGAAAATTAAATTTATTCTTCTAGGCATTAACACATTTAATGCGTTGTACTGGTTCAAATGAAAGTAAAGGTATTGATTTAGCTATAACATGTGTTGGAAAAGCACGTAGTCAACAATTAACACAAAAATTACTTGAATATTTACTTGGAGAAAAAGATCAAATACCAAAAGTAAAAATGAAAACAAATTTCATAAAGAATTTTCAATAAACAATTTAATTTAATTTAGGAAGCAAAATATCTTTTCCGATTTTATTTAAGTTTGGGTCAATATATAGAAGCATCAAAAACAGCTATTATAATAGCTCAACAAGATCAAGAATCAGGAAATTATCGAAGTGCTCGTGACGTTCTTTTTACAATGCATCAAGAACTTAAAGCACAACGTACAGCTATACCATTTGAAATGGCTAATAGTTTAATGTTATTACATAGTTACATTCTTGTTAAAATTCAAATTAAACTTAATAATCATGTAAATTACTTTGTTTTCTTTTTTATTTTCAAGTTTTTAAAATGTTTATATGTTATTTAGAATCGTGCAGCTCGACTCCTTAATCGTGTTTCACATAATGTTAGCAAATTTCCAGCCCGTATGCTTAAATTTATGTGATTTAATATAAAATCTTTTGCTTTTTTGTTTTCGAATAGATATTGTTCAAATTTTAACAACAACAGTTATTGAATGTCAAAAAGCAGGAATGAATAATTCAGCATTTAATTTTTCTCTTATACTTATGAGATCCGAATATCGTGAACAAATCGATTCAAAATATAAGAAAAAGATTGAGGCACTTGTTCGGTAAGAAAATAAAATAAACCCTTCGACATATTCGAAGACTTCCTTTGAGTTTCGATTTTTGTGAAACTCATATATATTTTTCAAGAAAATATACTGACGAGGGAACATACTTAGGTGTTCAAGCCCTTTAAGGCTCATCTTTTGGCGATAGATAGACCTCAATGAGGTATGAAAAACCCCAGAAGGATATGTGCGCTTAGGCTTTCCCTCCAGAGTTATAGCCATTTTAGTAGAATTTCGGCCTATAGCTCGGTATGTACCAACAAATCAAATGACATTATTTCAAGCTGAAACTTAGCCCATAGATAGCTATACTTGTGACTAGAATGCACTGAAAATTTCAGCTGAAAAGAATGTTTCCTTCATGGGATATTGTATTCCCAAAAAATATGAGATTCGCGCATCTTTTATAGCATATGAGTCAATTTTGTGAGTTTAATATCTCCCGAAAGGAATATTCTTTTCAGCTGAAATTTTCAGTGCATTCTAGTCACAAGTATAGCTATCTATGGGCTAAGTTTCAGCTTGAAATAATGTCATTTGATTTGTTGGTACATACCGAGCTATAGGCCGAAATTCTACTAAAATGGCTATAACTCTGGAGGGAAAGCCTAAGCGCACATATCCTTCTGGGGTTTTTCATACCTCATTGAGGTCTATCTATCGCCAAAAGATGAGCCTTAAAGGGCTTGAACACCTAAGTATGTTCCCTCGTGAGTAGAAAGTAAAATCGATGTTTTTGCGATTCTTTCCTAAGATCTTAACGACTGGAGGTGGTAGAAGGAAAGTCAAAGATTATTGAATACGTTTCACTCGTAACAGAAAAAGGCTCGTCAATATAATAATACTGCGTAGATCATTCTAAAGCTTTCTAGAATCTTCCAAAGCATTCAATGAAACAACGATTTCTACTGTAGATTACAAATAGTCTAAATATAAGATGTTTTGATATTTAATGTAGCGAAAGGATCTTATTGTAGGTGTCAATCAGTACGGCGGTGGTATTATTAATCTAGCAGAATCAGAATAGAATGATTATTAAAAAAGTATGAGCTTACTGAATTCTAAGTTAAGATAACAGTCAACATTGTATGTCAGAGTTCGTTGAGAGAAAGGATGGTGTATTCGGAAGCTTACTGAACGATTTAATCAATGTGTATAGTAAGTTAATATGATGGTTGAAACGAGGAATTAAATAATATTTGTCACTTCCTATGGCATATATATCGTATATATTGAAGATGTATCTGACAACACAAATAAGTTTTTTTCAGTATCAAGATGTTAAATGAATCTAATAAATTAATAGAATAGTAATTCTAAATTCAAAAATTTTCGAAATGATCAGATTTCAGAGCTCGCATATCAGCTATAGAAATTGTTATAATTTTTGATTGATTCATTTATTTGGCATTTTTGAAATAAATTATTTTAATCTCTCTAACAATATACTATAAATTTATAACATCCAGAGTTTCTCAGTTCCACACTTTGATCTCTTATTAAGTTACAATGACAAGTTTTTTACAAATAATTTCTGCAGCTTATTGAATGTTTTTAGCATCTATATTAATAATAATATCTACGTTCAGTATGAACAATGTTTTGTTTCCGTTATCATAATAAAAGTGAGCAGTCTACTGAAAATGTGTTTCTTTATTCAAAACATATTATGGAATCACTTCAGTGTGCTTTTGCAGCATAATCTACAATAGAGTTCTTTAAGTTCTCCATACGAAAAAATCGTTCTCATAGTTGTAGAACCTAGTTGGTGCAGTGCACAATCTCACGAGTCATATCCGAAGAGACCTTTCTACAATACGAACATATTCGGTAAAATCTCGTTGGATATTAATTAAAAATCTCTTTGCTTTTGCAATTTCTACTAGAAATTCAGAAACGTTTTTTGCTGAAACCAATGCATTTATTATTGAATAAGACATAAACTTCAGATATACATGTCAAGATTTGTTCTATAAAGTATTTATTCTGAGCGTGAAAACGCACTTCTTTTTGCAAAAAGATCTACACAAATAATCATACTCATTGATATTAACTTGAGACTAAATAAATATACTAGCAGTACATTTCACTGTGAATGAATTCCATCTAAACTATTAAAATCTCAACATAAGCAACTAGTTTCAATAAGTTTAATAAAAACCAAATTAATTTTCTTCTTTTTTGTGGTTATTTAACTATTGAGAAGGTTAAATGTTGTCAGTGACAGATCTTATCTTTTAAAAAAAGGAATGCTATTAGACATTGTGCCAAGAACTTAGGGTATGTTGACTGTATTGTCCTAAGAACATTCTTCTTACCAACTGTTTTCACCCATTTTCATAGAGTATTTTCTATGTCTTTCTTAACCCACGCGTGCGGGGTTAGTCAAATAAAATCGTTTACTAACGATTTATTGAGCAAAATTATTTGACACTAAGAATTACTAGTAAAACTACCAAAAAATATGAAGTTTTTTAAGGACTAAATATAAGACATAGGGTCTTCGAATGTATCGAAAGCTTTGAAATATATCAAAAAAAGAATTTTTTTTTTCTAATCTAGAAAACCAGATAAAAGTGAAAATGAAGAAGATTTTTCTCAATGTCCACATTGTCATCAACGTGTACCTGATTATGAATTATTATGTCCAAGTTGTCAACTTGCATTACCTTATTGTATTGTTACTGTAATGAAGTGTTTTTCATTTTAAAGAAATTTAAAATATTATTAATTAAATTTTCTTTTTGAATATAGGGAGCTCATATTATTCGAGAAGATTTATGTTTATGTCCATCATGTAATTTTCCGGCAATTCATTCAGAATTTTTAAAGTAAATAGAATTTTATCAGATTTTATTTTTATTTTTATTTTATTTCTGTTTTAGGTATTTAACTGTAGATGATACATGTCCAATGTGTACAACAAGAATCGATGGATCACGTATTATGAAACTTGATAGTGGAGCAGCCGTAGATAGTTTTATTGCACAATCATCGGATATGTCTTGATTGAAATATTCGTTATTTTTTATTTAGAAAGTACTTTATACATGTTGTGTACATCATGCTTGTTATATGAATATGAAATAAATATTGGGATATTGAAGAGAACTTGTAGAAAATGGAATTTTCTGTTTTTATGCTTTTGACAATTTTAGAAAATGATGAATAAAAAACAAAATAAAAAAAAAAAGAATTTTTTAGTATTCAATTTATGTTTGATTATTAAAGAGAAAAACTCTTGCCGAGTCATTAACATAAATCTGGAAGTAGTGTGTCCTTCTTTTTGAAATTGTATTCATTTATAGAAAAGCTTTCGGTGTGTAATCCGTGCAAGATTTAAATACAAAACACAATTGATCCGTTCCACTTATTAAGAAGCACATCAAATATGTTACTCGCATTATTCTTGACGGTTAGATAGACTAAAATATCGAAATATCTGTCGAATTCTATGACGCTATAGGGAGCTTTACCCATTATTTCTATGTGTTACGGTTTGTGAGGCGGAAGTGCAAATGGTTTACTCCTCTGGTTATATCTTTCAAACACTCCTTTCATTAATTTGTTATTAATGGATTTTTAATGAGTTAATAATGAGATATTAATGTGTTATTAATTAAAAAATAAGCTCTTGCTAACGGTATGTCGAAATATCTGTAACAGTCTGAAGAGGAGAAATTCAAACTTCTACCGTATAGACTTCAGTACTTCTTTTAGATTGTGTTTCATCAGAACATTTTAATCGGTAAGTCGATGATATGTTTGAAATCCCATCAGATGAAACTCAGATATTGACGTGATTTTATATTAATTATACCAGAATTATAGTTTCTTTATGCCAAAAATAAAGTGATTACAAGACATGAGATAAAAGAGATTTATTTCAGCATAAACTCATAATAGATAGACATAATTACACGAAAATTCTAATTGAAAGCTTAAAGAACATCCCCTCCAATCAGAAATACACCTATCCTTAGAACGCAATGACAAAGATAACATTTCTTTTCCTTATTAAGAATGTAGTTCCCTGTGGATTGTTTATATCAATCATAATTGCTTTATTCGAAGCTGTAGCCGAAATGTATGTAACAGGGAACAACGGTTTCGGATTAGGTCAAACACTTGTTTTTTTTTTAAAGTTTTTTGACTAACTCCAACAGATTTTGACTCTTTTTTTTACATTACATAAAAATTAAGAATAGTTTCGAAAAGAGTATTCAAAACTAAACACAACCGACATGAAGCATAACTAAGAGCATAGTAATTCTCAGTACGGGAAATATTCTAAACCTCAATTAGCAATTCAAGAAATTAGTCTATGCTAGCTTACAAAAAAATATGCCCAATATTGATATTTATTGTACTTGTATCAATTCTTCATATGAGTTATGTTCAGTTTTGAACGCTCTTTTCGAATCTATTCTAAGGTTTTGTCTAATGCAAAGTACATATGTCAAAATCAGTTAGAGTTGATCGAAAAAAAATAAAAAAAAAAAACTGCAAATTTTTGTTTGATTCCAAAACTTTTGTCTTTTATTTTATAAATTTCGACTACAGCTTCGAATACAGCCAAAAAAAACTTACCATGGTTGACGTAAACAATCCACAGGGAATTGTATTCTTAATAAGGAAGAAAATGTCATCTTTGACATCATGTTCTAGAAATTAGTACATCCTTATATTGAATATTCATTGTTTCGATATTTTTCACACAAATCATAATTTATAATTGCATTGTTGAAACGTGAAAGATTATTAATCGGTTGTAAACAATACTAATTGTTCGCTTGATAGAAACAGTAATATTTGTAGTTGTATGTACAAGAAGGTTCGGGATAAAACATCATGGCAGGAAGAATAGAAAAACTGAGAGAAAATATTTTTTGTATTTTCTCTCATTAATCACTGTTTCATTCGTTGACATGTACTCGAAATGTCTTGTTGTTGTGTTAAATGTAATAGATGATATTTTAATAAAAAAAGATCAACTCCTTTAGATCGGCAGACAGTATTAAATGGAGAATCAGATAAGATATAATCTTTTTCCATTTCTAGAACATGAGCTGTCTCTGCTTAAAACCAGTAAGATATTCATCAATTCAATCTTATAGAAAGAAAAAGAAGACGAAAATATGGATTATCAATAAAATGACAACTGTGCCTTGATACAATGTCACTATGAACAGATAATTACATTAAAAACTATATTAAGAAGCCTAGACGTACAATAAAAGTCTCACAGCTCTGAAATGTTGTTTTCTGATGTCTATATGAAAGTTATACTGGTTAAATATTTTAGTTTATCCTATAAGATATATTTAATTAATTTTACGATTCTAGCTTCTGGATGTCAGAAACAAATCTTATTAATGTGTTGTTCTGTTCAAAAAGATGTGGAATAAATTTTGACAGAAAATCTTCAGTAAGGTTTACCTCGTTTGATAACATATTATTTCATCGCACTGAGCAATTTATACACAGCGTATTATGTATTCTGATCAATATTAGCTATGAAAAACTTGAATATACAAGTAGAAATATATAGCATGATATTCCTTCATAAAAGTGCACTATTGAATATGAACATATTAAGATGTATATAAAAACATACGAAGTTTGGATCATTGTGCTTGACTTTAGCCAAGATCATCGATTTAACATTGTCTATTCATCAAAACAAGTCAGTATTTAGAAATCCATTTTAAATTTAGTTAGTTATATATAATTTGTGAAACCGGAATCAATATTTTAATTATTAAAGTTTCCGATTAGAATAAATTATTCAAAACTAAGCTTGAATTCACACATATGTTATGTCTATCACATTATTGTAACTGACTAGAATTGATAATCATCTTACAGCTGATAGAAATGGTCTCTTGTTCACATTTATGAACTGACTATTTTCATTGTCACTATCAATTCTAGAAGGTTTTCATCCTGATTTTAAAAAAATCTGCTGTCACTTATCAAAAAAGAATATATCAGAGAACCAAACCTATACTTCTTTTTACAAAATGTACTGATCAAAATTATTTTATCTGTTATCATTAAATATAAAAGTTGAAAAGATGAATCGCAATTTTACATTAAAAGTTAAAATATTAATTAATTAGACATTGATTTAATTCTAAAAATAGTTCACATATATAATAACATCAGACATTGACGATAAAACAAATTTCAAAAAGTAATGAAATCGTTTTTAAAAAAAGATTTGACACTCTTAAATTCAATATAAACCTTAATTTACACATCAAAAAAGAAGAAGAAAATAAAATGTTCATAACTCTGGTTTCTATGAGAAAAAAAAAACAAATGTCTAATATCACCTTTGAGGCAAAAGAGTAAAAATAACATATCAATCAATTGCGTCGATGTCGTCGAATGAAATGACGAAGTTCAAATTTTAATGGAATTGCTCGAGTATGAGTTAAAGTTAAAAGTTGGCATTGACAACATGGTCGTTGCGATGGTGGTAAAGAAGCATGTCCATGATAACAAGGCATTGGATGAGAATACCTTTGGCCCATATTATGGAACAAAATGGCGTGTACTAAATTAGATTGTAACAATACGAAATACTAATGTGCTCTTCCTCTCTTTTTCTATATATATATATATGGCACAATTCAGAAGGAAAAGAAACAGAATAAGACAACGTAGGCGCTTTCTGACGTACGCTATCAAATAATTACTATTTGTTATATATATTTTTCTTTTGCTGTAAAAAAAAGAGAAAGAGACACAGATGATAACAGGAGTAAAATAAAAATGCTTAACTACCAAGTGCTCATTAAGAAAAAAATTTCTATGTAAGATATTTCAATATATATTTTTAGAAACGTTGTAGAGAGTTGTGGATCTATGTCTTTTTAAGGCTTCGACAAGAAGCTGAAATCTGAAGAAAATATAGTTTCTGAATCGAACTCATGTTTGTTCAATACATTTAAAGTTTTTACTTAGTTGAAAAGAGTAATAGGTATGATATTAAAAAAGAAAATTTAACAACTGGTTGATAAACCAAAATCATCGTTGAAAATGATTAAACCAGCACTAATAACAAAATCTTCTATCGTATAGAATAATTTGAATTATATTTATATAAATAATATTGAACATAAATGTGTTGTAGAAAGATGAGAGCTCAGATTTTGACGACTCACTTCCGATTAACAAAACTGAATTTCTAATTCTAATTTCGAACTTAGATTTAAGTCTGGAAGGAATTGCAGCTCTTTAAATCTTTGCAACATTTAAAATCTTTTTATATATGTCATCACTCTCTGAAAATGCATTCTGTATATTTAATATAATCAAATTTAAAATCAATAAAAGTATTTGAAAAATATTCAGATTCAGTTTTGCATTTTATCCGTTCACTATGCGTATGTCACATCATTACTTAAAAACGTTATTATAATAATTAATGGATATTATTAAAGTTTACAGAAAAAACAATTATACTTGCATTTATCTCTTGACATCACTTATACTTTGTTGGGTCATAGTATTGAATCCTTTATCACTAAGTCTTCGATGAAATGATATGAATAATGAAATGCCCTCTACTAGATGATTCTGTTTCGTTCAAGTGCTTGCGCAAAGCCAAATTGAAATTTGAATTAATTGAAGTACTTGATCGATAGAGAACAATATTCGTCACATGATAGTAATTGAATGGTCAAACTCTTCGTGGATTACTTGTACAAAGTGATTGTCGTAATTGAAGTAAAGCTCTTGAAATACGGTATATTTTATTTGAAATAATATAAAAATCAAAGAAAGATTTTGTTTCTTTTTTTTTCTTAGTTATAATATAAACCATTTGACAAAATGATTATATGATTAAAATTAACAAGAAAGTGATGCTGCNTTGCAAAATGAAAGATTATTAGTATAGGAATATCAATTAGTTTGTTTTTAAGGAAATAGTTTAAGTCAATCAAAGAAATTAAGTTTATCATTCTGATTGTACTCTTTTTCATTACAATTAAATTTTTCGACGAAACGAAAATCTATCGTGATCATCATATATAAAATTCGTTTTTTTCTCTTTGTAATGCTGAGGATCAATCCTCGTTTGGCTTCTGCTTCAATTACTCACGAATTCAAACAGCTTCTTTAAGCAATCAAAAGATATGAAAAAAAGCCATTGCTCTTTCTCTCGAAAACGCATATGAACCTTTTGTTAAAATTCTCGATGAATTGAAAGAGAATATTTTTATTGCAAAGAAAAATTCTCAACAACCAGCAGATGGATTTACTCAAGATGAATTAGCTTCCATTTATATTCGTACTATGTAATGAGAAGAATTAGATCAAAGTCTTTTTGCTGTATTAAATTAAACATTAAGAACACCTGAACATCAAATGCTCAAACAGTGGTTTACATATCTCAATTTTTTTCTTAGTGCGCTCTTTAAGCTTCCGTAAGTAATATCAAATCTTATAATTTATCTATTATTTTTTCAAAGTTTCAAAATTAAGTTCAATAGTCTTGAATAATTCAAAATTAATTAACTAGATATTTTTGTGTTTTAGTTGAGTCGAAGGTCAATTATGGCATGATGTCAAAAGAAGATTAAACTGAACTTTATCCGAATGGTGAGAATCAAATGCAGTAATCTTTCAGTTCATGTACATATTCTTTAGAGGTTCTATAAAAGCCTGAATGCAGTTGTAAATCAGGTGCTCGAACTCTCTTTTGTATTGAAGGTACATCAACAGGAAAAATATTAGCAATCATTCGTATTTTACACAAGAAGATGAAATTCTTTTGCTACCTAGTACAAATCTTGAAGTAATCAGTTTAAATCATCGTGCAAATGGATTTCATCTTAATTAAATTATCTAAAGAACTTCTTGCTCTATCTTCTAATGACATACCGATCCAATCTAATTCATCTGTTTCAATTCAAAGTTCAATTCCATCACATTCTAATTTGATTCGGACATTCAAATCAAAACAATATAATTTCGATGATGATATATCGGTTGATGATACCTCAAACTCTTCATATCAAAATCTGCAATTTCCACGATATATAAACCAACACAATGATATTAATAAAAGATCATTCAATCAATTCGAAAACATTATTTCTTCTGTTCAGTCATCAATGAATTAAAATTCAGAAAGCATTCGAACACCAAAATCACAAATATTAAAGAGTACTAAAAATAAATTCTTTCGTAGTCATACTTTAAAATGCCAACTATCGCCATGAAATTATCATGATTTTAAGGCAGTTTTTTTCTTAGCACATATCGAAATAAACTATGTTGATCGTATGAGTAATTATATTATCATTCAAAATACAAGTATATCTAATCAAGATGTTCAAAATATGACAGGCTGCTCAATTACAAAGACAATCAATATGAATAATACATTGATCTGTGAATTTTCTAATAATTTTATTCGTAAAAGTCATGTAACTGTTCGTATTCTTGTTCGTAATACAAGTAAAAAAATCTTTCGCAGCAACTTCAAAATACGGAATGATATCTCTTATCGCTAATAATATAATAACACAGGGAATAAGCACACATATGACCACACAACTAATCGATGATAACGAGGAATAACAAGCAATTTATACTCAAAAATTTGTATGATACATAATAAAATAAAAACTAACTTTTACATTTTATTTTAAACTTGATTATTTTTCTATTAGAAATAAAAAATAATAATAATGATTTCATTTGAAAAAAAAAAAAAAAAATATCAAACGATAAACAGATGACGACAAACACAAATATCTTGATAAAATTTTATCTTTTGTTGAAAAAGAAAATAAAAATAAGAAACGTTTTTCGTCAAATAAAATTCTCATCGATTTATGCTCAATAAAAATGTTATCTTTTCTGTCAAATAAAATTGAAGAAAAAAAAAAAAAAAAAAAAAAGCCAGTAGTTGTTCGTAATGCACTTTCTTTTGCCTATTAAAGAGTTCTAGATAAAAAGAAAAGATAAGATCTATTTGCTCTATTTAATGTCATAATATATCACAAAATATAATTTTTCTTCTGTTATCTCTTTATTGATCTTTAATTTACATCATTTTTTTGAACGAAATATAATAATATTTAACAAACAAGACTTTATATCTGCTTATCTGATTTAGTTTAAGTGATTTTTTTCTCAATAACAAATACAATAAAAGTCAATTCTTTTCTTTTTTTCTTTAACATAAATAGTGTTTGTTGTTTGAATAGAGTTTATAAACGAGACTTATAAATTTTATGACATAATTCTCTTCTATCGACCCTGTTGTACCAATATATATATATAAATAAAAGTAAATAGATCACCTGTGTTGGTAATGACTGTTATCATCATGAATTATCATTTTTTCTTTTTCGTTTTCTTTTTTTTCACTTTAACAGCATACCTACATTGCACGTCCTTTCTTTTTTTTTTCCTCTTAGAAAGAATCAAATTTTCTCATACATGTAACAAGTATTCGATTCGTTTTTCATCCTGAAAACCCACAGTCATATACACATACACTTTTTCATTTTGTGTGTATCTTAAGTAAAAAAAAAAAAAAAAAAGAGAGAGACGAAGGCAAAACGACGAGAAAGAAGAGGCTGACTGTCATCGACATCATACACAGAGGGAGAGAGAGAGAGAGAAAGACGAAAGAGGCTGTTGTGCACTTAAGATAAGACTCTTTTACTTTGTATGTGTGTGGTGAAGAATAAATATATCATGAGAAAGACAGAGAGAATAGTGATAAACGAAATGCGACGACGAACAACAGATGAAGTTTCGTAAAAAAAAAGAAGTAAGTGTAAAAGATGAAACGCTTGTTTAATAAAATTGAATTTGTAGCCAGTTCTTGTGATAGTCCTCAAATCGAGATTGAAAGAATTTTTTGAGATTATCACGAAAGCTGGTTGCACAAGCGTTTGTTCAATGTCTCACCCCTATGAAAAGAAAAAATGCACATAATTAACAATGTAAGACAAAATGAAACTTATAATCATTAAGTGAATAGAATCAAAGCAAAAAGAAAAACTTTGTGTCTCATTCATTCGTGATATCTGTGAACGTTATTATTTGTTACCATATTTCGTTTCTCTTATAGATCCTTTTTTTTGTTTTAATAGTAGATATTAATATTTCTATGTGCAACAAACTCAAACCTTGGCGTGATCTTGCATGTGGAGTTCCGACCGTGTCTCTTCCACCGGTTGATGTTTCATCTTGATTGTCTTTATTTTTAAAAATAGGTTCACGACGATTTTTTAATAATGTGTGAATTTTTTCATATGCATCACATTCATTAATTAGAAAATCATTTCTCTAAAAATAAAAAGCAAACAAACTGCTTTTTATTATCTTTATGAAATCGATTTAATTTACTTGTAGTTCAAGTCGAAGAAGACCTTGATTAGGTACTGAAGGTATTGAAGTTGATGATAAATTTCGTGATGAAATATTCAATTTTATAAACATTTCTTGATATTGAATGGCTTTAAGAATATATTGTACACCAGTATCAGTTATTCGATTTTCTATTTAATTATAAAAAAAATAAACATTTTATTTTATTTTATTTTTTTTTAAAAACAAAAAAAAAAAAAAACGAAACTTTCTTACTTGATAAATTCAAACTAAGTAAACATCTATTGCCTGGTAAAACAAGATCATTATTTAATAACTCAGCATTATGATCAAGTAATGGTATTCCATCATTAATAATAAACTAAAATAAAAATGAATGATTCATATTTGTCCAATAACCACTATATACATATATATATATATGTATGAATATCAATCTGTGTATAGAAAATAAAACAATTAGTGAATATGTCAGAAAACAAACCTTTTCATCATTCTAATAAAGAATTTTCATGAAAATTGAAAATTTAATATAAAAATAAAGTTAGAAAATAGCTTACGTCAGGTTCACTTGTTGCTGAGCGAGTTCCAGGTGCTATACCAGAACTTTTTGAATTATTGGTTGTTTTTGCAAGTTTTTCTGTACTTTGTTTACCAGCACCACCTTTACCAGGTTTGGTTTCAGCAATTGTAGCACCTTTTTTAGCTGTTTTATCATCTTTTTTTGATGGTTTAGCAGTTTCTTTTGTCTCAGCCTATTAGAAAATTATATTAAATGATGAATTAAATATTTTAATCAAACAAACTTTTCCTGTTGTAGCACCAGCACCACCTTTTCCTTTCGATGGTACTGTTGTTGATGTAACTCCAGATTTTTTTCTTCCAACACCTGTGGGACTTGAATTTGCTGAAGCACGTCGATCAGCAAAATGTCGTCTACCTGAAGGAAGACTTGGTGCACTTTCAGATATTGCTGAATGTAATAATAATTTTCTTCGATAAATTAATTCATCTTCTGTTAAAGGAAATTTGCTTAAAACTTCAGCAAGTTTTTGTGCACCATGATCACTAATATCATTTGAACTTAAATTTAATACAAGTAAAGTACGATTAAATTTTAAACTTCGTGCAATATGTTCAGCACCATCATCACCTAATGAATTATAAGCTAAATTAAGTGTTTGTATTTTTTTATTTTGTCGACGTTCTGTTCCTAAACCTTGAGCTATAAAAAAAGCACCACGTTCTGTTATTTGACAATGTCGAAGAGATAAATTTATAATAGGTGAATTTTCATCAGTTAAAAGTACATCATAATGTTCAAATGATATTGGATTAGCATCAAGTATAAGTGTACGAATACTAGGACATTTTGGTAGAATAGAAGCTAATTGTTTAAGTGTATCATCAGTTAAACCTGTATGCCAAAAATGCAAAGTAGTTAAACGTTCAAGTGTAGGAAATGATTGAGCAAATATATCTAATGTTGTACGATCAATTTTCCATGCACGAATAAGAATTTCTGTAAGTGTATCTTGTTTTTCTGGATTATCCATTTCAACTTGAATTTTTGGTTTAAAATATTCAAGATTATCACGAAGTGAATATGTTTTTGGTAGAGAATCTTCTATAACAAGAAGAAAACAATAGAAATTATTTTGTTTTGTTTTGAAAAATGTTTGTTTTTTTTTGATTCACTAACCGTGAGAAGTTTCTCCACTATCAGCTTCACTTGGTTGTTGTGGAGCAGTAGGTTCACGTTCTTTAATTGTTGCACCTTTAGCTGTTTTAGGTGCTGCTTTATCTTTAATATCAGCTATAGATGGTGGTACTACCGGAGTTACTGGTGGATGTGGTCGTGGTACAATTGGAACAATATATGTGATTTGTGCTTGTCGACATAAGGCTTCGAAATCTTCCAAAAACTTTCCTTTGCAATGATATGGTTCAACTAGTTAATTGGAAAAAAAAAAGAATCAAACAGTTTTTCTATTTTATGATGAATAAAAAACAAAATTTAATTTCTTATTTTTTTGCTTTTCTTCTTTAATAAATAATTAATACCTGTATCTGTCTTTTTAACAGTGCTATTTGGGGCAGTGTTTGTTGTCGATTTGATACGCGCTCCTTTGGTTGTCATTTCATAATGAGTTTTGTCAAGAAAAATATACAAAAATAGTAGGGGAAATTTGTATGAAAGAAGATTGTCAAAGAAAACTTAAAAATGAAAATGTGTTATTGAGTTTCAAAGTAAAATGATGGAGAGAAAGTAGAAGAAGAAAAAAAGTGCAAACAAAAAAGTTTGTATGGACGACGAGAACAGTGACAATATTCACGTCGTTAACGACGTCTACAACAAGGTGAGTGAGAAATGATTTTGTTTGTGTTAAATGATTCCAATTTTTTATTTCAAGTAGGTCAACAGAAGAGAATGGAAGAAAAAGAAAATGTGCATCAATCAAAGACACGACTTTCTTCGCACTTATATTTGAATTTGAACATTTATAATCACCTTTTTCATCACTCGATTCATCGTTGACAAGAGATGATGATGAACGCTTGGAATAACTTCTACGTAGTTGTTGATTTCTAAAGAAAGATGAATTAATGCATTTTACAGATTAAAATATCATACTGTAGGAAAAAAACAACATCCGTTAAATTAAAAGTATTATTCATTATGGAAATGTCAGAATAGAAAAGAACAATCTATTTATTATGAAGAATTCATTATAATACTCAACCAGAACATGTTCACATAGTTGATTTTTGTTTTTGTTTTTTTCTTTTTAAATTAAACTATTCTTATATATTCATTAAATGAATTTTAATGACAGTTCTATGTATTATGAACAAGCCTTGAAATCACGTTCATTAACTGTTATTTGAGTTAGATGATAAATAAAAATATCTTGCAGATTATCATAGAAAGCTTTTAATTCAAAATTTCCAACGTATTTATCATAATTGAGAATAAAATTTTATTTAAGCTTGTTCAAAAAAAAAAAATGTAATTTATCTTTGAATTCTACGTACTTTGGTGGCATTTTTTTGCTTGTGCCAAGTATTCTTGTATAAAAGAAAATGCAAAAAAAGAAACTAACTTCTATCGATTTATTTTCTTTTTCTCTCTACGTCGTTTAAACTCTAAAGTTTGACATTCAAGTAAATATGATCAATTTTTTAATATGCAATCAATGTACGTTCGCACCCCTCAACAGCTTCAATTTTTTTTTTCTCTCTATGTGACAAGTACATTTGCATTTAACGCGTTAGTTCGTATTCCAATGATCACCATCTTGTTCGCCTACATTTAATAATGTATCAAAATGTAAAGCTTGAAAAAATTCAAGTCGATGAAAATCTGGTTTTTCACTATCAATAGGAGCAGGATAAAGTGCTTCATATGTACGTTTATCATCTTGACCATGAATAGCATAAGCATTAAATCGATCAACATGAGCTGGAAAAAAAGAACGTGGAATATCTGCTCGACCAATCCATCGATCAGATGAAGGATGTTCAACTTCATAATAAGGTAAAGGTAACATTTGTTTTAATTCTTTTCGACGATCAATTAATAGAAGAACAAGATAGTTACCATGTGGAGAAAATTCAAGTTCAAGATAATGATTTGTTGATGATGCTAAGAAAAAAAGTTCGACTACTTCATAATTCCATAATTCAGGATATGGACCAGGTGATGATGATGATGATGATAAAGGAGCAGGATCATTAAAGAATGGTGCATCAATTTCAATAAGAAGATAATCTTTATCATTAGTAGATGAAAGCGTTATTTGAACTGGTCGATGATTAGTAATAGGAGTTGAATTCCATAAATTTGCAATTGAAAATTTTGTTGTCATTGTATCCACTTGACGTTTGTTTGACAAAAGAAAAATGATAACGACAATACTAGTACAGATAAAAATGCCAGTTAAATGTCTTCTTTTCATCAACAATAAATAGATGTACTCAAATATTTATTTATTTCTATAATACAACAGAAAGAAAAACTGATAGTAAATAATGCACATCATATGTACGTACAGATTAAGTATAAATTTTTCATTAAAGATTAAAAAAAAAATTTTTAATATAAAATCAAGGTTGTTATATCATTTTTTCACAAGGGAAAAAAACCGTTTTGCACACATTAAAAAAATAGGTAAAATAAAAAATGTTTGAATACATAAACTAGAAAGTAATAAGTAGAATTTGTATGTGATCATGTGACAAATTGATTTTAATATTCATAAGATGGATCAAATGATGATCGTCTAAAAATAAATTTATTTATATTTTTTCAAAGATTATAGAATAATAACTGTAAGTTCAATACGAGTAATTTAATTGTCTTTTTCTATCATGAGCATTATCAATCAATTCATCAATAATAATATGAAAATCGTTTTCTAATATCTTTCCCGATATGAGAAATGATAGTTTTATTTACAATTTAAAACGAAGTTTGCTCTAGGAATCTATTCATACAACGCAATATATAAAATGTCTATTGAGTAAAAATGAAAGATTTTGTTGGCGATTCTACAGTAAAATGCGAATTTTATTTCTGAATAGATTCATTTCATAGAGCAGAAATTATTTAACGACCTTGTCAATAGAGAAAATTTCGAATAAGGCAATTTTTAATATTGATAGACTGACGTCTGTCAGCTATGACAGAAAATATTTCTCATTAATGCTAAAATTCAAATTTACACTATTGAAGTGTTTTGTATTTTTAACTTAAATTCTTTTTGTTTTTGTTTCATAATTTTAGTATTATTTTGATGAATATATGATCATTCTATTTTAATGAAAGAAAAATGACCTAATGTTTTTTTTTCTGTGATATTGTCATTTGAAGTCAAGTTTGGCAAAATACACTTCTGTCATTACATTGAACTATATCAGAATTTCAGGTATTATGAATTGTAAAAAAAAAAAAAATTCAAGTTTATTCAGTGTAAGAATAGGATTGTCTTTAGCCAGAATACTTTTGAATACAAGAAGTTTTTGTATTGTGGAGCGATTACGAGAAAAAACTTGACTTTAAAAAGCTTTCGGTTTACCTTCTATTTCAGACATTTACATTGTCGAATTCTTTCCATTTCAAACGATACACCAAGTTTCTTAATGGGATCTTCTAGATATCAATTTATTCCATAATCATTTCGATGTATCAAATATTTAATATAAGTGATAGTAATATTATTGTGTCTTGCATATCATTTTTCGTGGTTGACAAAAAATTGATGACAAAGATCGTCTAATCGGAATTTGCACATTTTGTAAAAATTTCATTTGTCAACTGTTTGATATTAAAATATAGCATTGATAATCTTCGAATCAATGTCAAAAAAAAAATAGTTTACTAGCACCAATATTTTGGTATACGACTATTAGCTGATTGATTGATATGCGTTAAACTATGCAATGAGTCATTTCGTACGATCTACTCAATTAAAAAAAATATAGTATATTTTCTATGAAATATCTGATAAAGACTGAAATCTATGTAAAACACACAAAAGAAAAGAGTATGTTTTATTACCATTTTTTTTAGCTTATTATATTTGAAACTTTGATGATTGTATTCACAAAATTATGTCAGCATTCATGATAAATTACGGATTCCTACATTTGTCCAATCAATAGATGAGATGCACCTCGTTTTTTTATTTAATCATTGATTTGATAGTTAAACTTCCCTATCATAAGTAGCGACTGGTTTAATATTATATTTTAATAAATTTTCATATATTTGCAAAATCTATTTATTTTCTATGGAAAAACTTATATATCTTCCACTATTACTATCAAGAAGATAAAGTAAAAAAAAAAGTATTGATAAGGTTCACATAAAATAATAAATGAACACTATCACTTGTTGTTGAGTAGACCAACATCATCAATAAGCATTCTATTCTTTATAAACAATAACAGAAACAATCCAATTAATCTTCAATCCATTACAAATTCATACAATCTGAAAAAAGGACGAGAATTTTTTAGAAATAATTTGATGTAATTAGAAATCAAAGATATTTTGAGGTAAACACTTCAACAAATCTAGAAGCTATAATGTTACTTGTCATTCATATAAGATTCAGGTTGATTGCTCAAACTTTTTCCTTACTATGGTACTTAGCTTCATTGACTCTGTTGAAATTTTTAAGGATGACAGAATCATTCATTTATGAAAGAGTATTTACATGATTTGATAGTCAATTCATAAAGCCAAAATTTAATTCTGAACAGAAACATGTAGATACCTAAAATTGAAAACAAAAAATTCAATCACCTTGTGATTATGTATAATGTATTTCAAAATAATATGTACTATCGCCCTCTAGTGTTCACTTCTAAATAAGAACTGTTTTTTTTTTTGTAACATCGATTGTTTACTTCGTATGCACATTAACTAGCAAAGTCTCCATTGATCAAACGATTATTATTCAGGCATTGTTAATTTTCCTATCATTACAATCGATCGAATTCGACCATTCTTGTCAATATATAATTTCATTCTAGTTTTTAGAGACGTATTTGTACTGAAATACATTGCCTACTTATTTTAAGAAGAAGAAAACATTTATTATTAAAAATCCCATGTAATCTGTAGGTAAAAATAGAAAGAAATCAATAAAATATATGTTTCTGGAAGCCATATGAATAAAAAAAAATATTATGTTTTTTTATGTAGAGAAGTGTTTTCTTAGCGTTACATATATGAAAATAAATATAAATTGACACTCCCCAATAGTCCATTAGTTGAATAGGATTTAGGTACGTGTGTAGGTCAAGAAAAAATCTGCACTCACTACTGACATACGGGCCCACGCAATCAAACTTACATTCATGCGCATAAACCTTCACATAATTAACGCAACATCCTTATTCCTCGAGAGCAGTTTCAACGAGCATTTATATGATGAGAAGCATTGCTTCATTCGTTTGTTCAAAATCAACTTGAAAAAGTTCAAAACATAATGAAATCTCGGAAAGAAACGTCATTTCATTTCGATTGAAAATCGCTGAACAAGATGGTTACCTGAATCGACAATATACAGATGACTATCTTGATCGAACAATAAAAATTCAGGACATTGCAACTGGTTTGCTTATTTTTCTTCACCATTTTGGCCAACAATCACAGCTCCTTATTTTGCTCCGCCACACTAATGCATCACTTGATAGCATTTGTTTATGAAATTAAGAAGCTTTTTTTTATGAATATAATCAGCGGAAAAAGTCTACAAAACGGAATATACCAAAACAAAACATTGAAGACCTTTGCATTCTTTTGCGGTTGACTAATGGTAAGAGTACTCCCAATCAAAAGTGGATAGAAACAACTCAAAATGTCTAATACAATGTCACTACATGACATATTAGCTGTTGTAGAGCGAAGTCTCCTTCACAGAATCCTATAAATGATATCCCATTTCAAAGATCCCAACTCAACTAAAGATGGACACAATATTCTAAACTAATTAGTTTCGTTGCAAAAATGCGTAGGTTCTTGAGATGTATATATGCGAGAGTGCATCTCTTTCACTCTTGTCATACTCATCCATGTTCACTTTAATAAAACACAGACAAATGATATGTATTATCTAAAAACGTTTAGTACAAAACTTTCTAAAGTTCAGTATGAAAACTGCAAAACATTTTTGTTTCGAAAACCTTGAAAAGGTTGGGCAGCTTACATATTAAGTCCTCTTCGATTTCGTAAGGTACTGCTTTTTATTTAGAGTGCACTGAATGTTATTGGTATGAACCATCTTTTTACTTTCACTCACATCCGTATCCTACTTGTATTGTACTCAATCGTATTATATTTTACTTCTGAGTACTAAATAATCTATCATCATAAAATAACCCCAGTTCACCTTCATTTTTCAAAGTTTTTTTTTTTATTGAGATATATTGATGTGTGCGAGGAATCTAGCATTAGATAGAATGGAAAGATTGACTGTCAAGGAGAACATTCATACGTGATAAAGACCGATGAAGTGGATACTTGACCCATAAGTGGGATCCAATCAGACTAGACAATCTTAATAAGATAGAGTTTTCTAGAAGTTTGTTGCAGATTTATGTTTGTATTACTTGGATTTCATTCTGTCACAAGGTGCTCACAGAAATATCGATTGGTGATATGTCGAGCTGACACTTTTCTTCTGTGCCATGTAACATGCTCATTAGAGTGTCTTAAATTTTCACAGGTAACGGATGATTCCTTCTCAAAATTACTGTTTTCATAATTATTTATATGGGACGCGAACTTCTATCCTAGCAATAACAAAACAGACGATTCATTGAAATCAGCATCATAGTTAGATTAAGTTAATAATATTTCGAATAAACAAATATATGAACAAGAATTCGGTTGATGATTTGCTGATAAGACGAGTTACTATGATACATGTAAATGTAATTTACTGATATATAAAAGCTATCTGATGAAAATCTTTGAACTATGCGTCGTTATTGATGACAAAATTATATCTACAATATCAAATTAATAAAGGACAGTTTGATCTTTCATTGAAATAATTTGTACACAAATTGAGTTCTGTTACATAGTTTATGTATGTCGTGCGTAATGCTACACACGAACTGAGTGATCAAGCAATTTATCACTAAAGTAATAAATATTACCACTGATTCAAAGTAGAATTTCAGTTCTTAATTCAGAAAATTTATTCAAAGTCGTTTTAATTTATTGTTTTGTGATAACAAATATTGATTACAAACATTCACTATTATCGTAGCTGTATATTATATCTTTTTACGAGATCCAAATATTCAACTCTAATACTATGATGAGTTTGGCTCAATTTCTTCAATTAAATTTTAATTGTGAATGTTACGTAACATAAATTCAATAGCTATCATTGTTTAACTGTATACAAATATACGATCGATATGAACTTTATAAAGGTATTAAATAGCTTAGTCCAATTTCTAAATTGATTTTCAAATAGAAAAAAAAACTGGTGGATGTGGTTATTTGTATGAACAACTGATAGAATGTCATTATAATTACTTCATCCAAAGCCATGGAATATGGGAGGAGGGTCTTCTTCATTGTTCATACACTTTCATTTACATGTCGGCGTATTAACGATAAGAAATCATCGGAACAGATACATAGATGATTAAGCCGAAAAACAATTATCGAATGTCAGCGTTCGTCTGTTGAATTTTTTTAAAGTCTACCAAAATATGACAATTATATTTACGACGAAATAATAAAAACAACTGCAGACAAAAGATGCAAATAAAGTCAAAATTATATGGATTGTGGTAAATGTCTCCAACAATTATAGTTTGCTCTCATGATAATGCATTCTCAACAATTAGAAGAATTCACTAAACATAAGTAGTTATACTCATATTTATTGTTTCTTATCATTCAATATATTGTTGGTTATTTTGTTGACGAATATGTAAATTATTCTACTTTAATAATAATAAACTTTCGTTGATATAATTTTCATGTTGAACATTGCGACGTTTCTCATCAATGTAGCATTCTAATGAGTATTCTATCAAATTGATCGTCTCCTTATTTTGTAAATATCTGAGCTATGTCTTGTTATCCTGACCAAACTTTACTTTAGAAAAAATTCAGTGAAATTCTCTACTAAAAACCTAAGCAATACTTCTATTGTTAGAGACTAATTACGCATAATAGGAATTCATTGATCAAATGCTATTTTTTGACTTTATTTTAAAAAACTCGCGAATATTTCAAACTGATCTTCAGCCCATTATAAACACAAATAACAAGTGAAAGATACAAACGAAGAAAAAAAATGTTATTATTATATGTATAACTATTATTTTCTTTTCGTTTTTCTTCTTAATATTGTAATGCAAGGGGCGGGGGGGGGGGAAGAGGAGAGAAACATTTGCTTGTGCATTACAATGTTAAAGAAAAGAAAATAACAATAGCTGTTTATATAATAAGAATATTTTTTTGTATTATTTACTTGTCATTTGTGTTAATTATAGACTGAAGATCAGTCGGAAGTATTCACAAGTTTTTTGAAATAAATTAAAAAACTAAAATATNTACTTAGGATATAAGTACAGATGAATTATTTGTGTTATGATTCATTTTTTTTCTCTTATATTTATATTTCATCTAATTTTAATCGCTCGATTGAACAATATAATTATGTATATGAAATATACATTAGAAAAATGAGAGAGTACGACTTGATAGAAGTGTACTCTTGATTTAGTCACTAGATAGTTTTAGTTCACTTTTGCCAAACATACGTCAATTCTTTTGAAGGAGTAAAGTTGATGTCGCTTTCAAGATTATTCACTCCTAAAACACAACAAAATTCATTATTATCTTTGAAACAAAAAACAAAAATGATTACTTAGTCGCATTAATTTTAGCCAACAGACGTCCAACAAGCTCTCTTGATAGACCGAGTTCTTGATTATTAGATGGTAGTTTGACTTCTTGAATGATAAGTGCTTTTTTACCGTATTCAAGCGCTGCATTATAATCTTTCTGTTCTTCAAAAAGTAAGCCGATCTGAAAACATGTACGAGCAACATATGGATGATTGGGAGCAAGTAGAGCCTCTCGCATTCTGAGAGCTTCTCGATAAGAAACGAGTGCCTCATCATTATTACCCATCGCACGATGCACCAAACCCAAATTATGATAAGTCTGAGCGTGACCAGGATGATCGGCTGGCATTTTCTGCTTGTAAATGGCCAATGTTTTATTGAGCATGTGTAATGCTCGTTCATATTGTTGTTCAAGATAGTAAGCATAACTGAGTCGATTAAAATGAAACATTGTTTCAGTATTATAGTTCTGTGAAACAAGATTATAGCAAATACTAGCTTGTTCCAGTACACATACTGCTCGTTTTGAATCATTCAATTCCATATAAACAGTACCAAGACCAGCTAATGTCATACCATATTCATAACTATTGTAAGGCAAATCACGTCGTTGCAATAGTTTAGCACATCGAAAATAATAAATAGCTTGTTGATGTTTACCCAAAAAACGATATATGCGAGCCAGTTGGTAATGTATATTGGGTCGATCTCCATGTTCAAATGGTAAAACACGTAGGAGACGCTGAAAATATTTTATTGCTAAGGAATATTCGCTCAGATGAGCTAGCATACGACCAAATAAAATTGTAGCATTCGTTTCAGAGAGTCGCTCACGCATATATGAATCGTATTCATGATTTAGTTTTGCCACTTGATTTGAAGCTGTCATTTGAATATTCCACATACAATTTTGATCATCATAGTAGGTATTGGTAATAATAAATGTAGTACCAAGATCAAACAAAAATTCCTTTTCGTCCGGTATTAGACTTTCACTACTTATATCTGCAACAACAACATCGGGCGATTGATTTATATCAATAACAATTTTAAACAGAACGAGTTGTTCAGAACTCTCACGATTTCGATTGATTTGAATATCGTTTGCTTGATCAGAATTTATAAAAGACAAAGCAACTTCTAGAAAACATGATGAAGAAAGAAAACCATTGGTAGAGACAAGTGAGCCGACACGTAGTTGTTCAACTTCATCTCGATGAAGTATTGTACCACGATAAACAGATATCGGTGTTGAACTAGAATATCGTGCCTTGGCGAGACTTTCACACAAATCAAAAATAAAATAACGGAACAGATATAGAGCATGTACATTTTCTGAACGCAATGTTTTGTTAACTAAAGTTGAAAGAAAACATGGTTTTGTATACCAGCGTATAGCATCGCAGGCTCGATATGTTTTTTCAAATTCTGTAATCTTCTTCTTTTGAAAAGAATTGCCATTATAACATTTTCGACATTCTCGCAACATTTGTCGTTTAGCTTCCAATGAATTGTGAGGCATGGCCACAAGAAGCACTAAAAAACATTATTATATAAGTTAAGAACAAACTACTAATATATTAGTAGATTCTAACCTCGAAATGTTTGAGTCCAAACAAACGAGCCTAATTCCCGTCGAAGATCTCGCAGAGCTTTTTCTGGTGAATTACATATGTTGAAAAGACCGGTATCTTTTAGACTATTTTTTACTTCAATAACATGCTCTTGTAAATTTGTAGACAGTGATTTCCATTCATGGAAACTTTTAATTAATCGAGTATCAGTTCCATTCGAACACTTACTGCCATTATTGTTATACATCTTATATTGAACATCATCTTCGTCGTCAGAAGAATAAAGAATAAAAATGGCTTGCAACTGTTCACATCGGTCAAGTTGCGAGATCATAGAATCTATACTGTCTTTATCAAATCCATAGAATAGAAGAATTACATATTCTCGTCGAGAGACTTTTTTAAAATATTTTATACATTGTGATAAGTTCGTATAACGGAAAACGAAGCAATCATCCAAAAAATTGAGATATAAATTTTCGTCGTCCAAATGGAAACGTGTTGAAGGATTTTCAACTACAATAAGAGAAACATTTCCACCTATAGATAATATTCGATGTGATTTAGGATTGGAAGTATTCTTCAGATTATTCACGTAATCCATGGATAAATGACGATTCGAATCTGATGAGTTTTTTTAATAGGTCATTACATCGATTTTGAAGAGAATCAGTTTATTTTCAATTCTGAGAAAGTTGTATTTGTTTTATTTTGACTTGGAAAAAAAACAATTTTTGCTTATATAAGCATATGAAACTGCTATTATAAAGCATCAAAAGAAATCAATGAAATTATTCTATTTGCTCTCCGATTAGTTTCGAAAGAATAAATATCAACATAACTACTAGTAATGCTTCAAGACTTCCGTAATATTGCCATACATTCGAGATTAAATATATGCTTTAAATACCTATAAACAAAAATAGATTTCAAATTTTTCATGTTTATTTGAATGTTTACAATTGACCTATCATCAAAAATAAAATCAATCAACATTTTTATACATAGTATTGTCTTCCAATCCAAAAGTACAGAAACTGAAGTTTCAGTTTCAATACAAAATCTATGTTCTTCAAATTTTTGAAATACATTATTTATCAGATATTTGCTATTGACTGTAGAATTGACGTGAAGAACTCATTTTTAATAAATATTTACGAATTCATTATAGATCAAGGCTTATGAATATTATGTCGCTTTTTTGGAAATTTTACTTCTCGATGTATTTTTATACATACATCTGAATTATCAATTTTACTAATATAATCCTTTCTTAAAGTTATCAACAACAATGATTGAATATTTTCTGCACGTTTTCTGTACTCGAAAATGTGCACAGNGAATTGACGTGAAGAACTCATTTTTAATAAATATTTACGAATTCATTATAGATCAAGGCTTATGAATATTATGTCGCTTTTTTGGAAATTTTACTTCTCGATGTATTTTTATACATACATCTGAATTATCAATTTTGCTAACATAATTCTTTCTTAAAGTTATCAACAACAATGATTGAATATTTTCTGCATGTTTGCTGTACTCAAAAATGTGCACAGTTTTATAGAAATGGCAGTGAATTATACATCCATAAAATCATCTAATTAATGAAGATTTGTCAAAGTATATTGAAATTTCAAAATGAGTCGAAGATTGACTGTAACTAAAGTATGAAAGTAATCACTTTCGGAGAAAACGAGAGTTTTCAAAATATTTACCTCGAACAAAAAAAAGGTACAAAGAGTACGATACTATATAATACAACATTTTCCGATACTCCTATTCATAAATCATATACGTAAATAGGAAGTACAGTACGAAAAAAATAAAATTTATTCACTTTCGTCTCCTGGTATTATTTTGACACTACTCTATAACATTAACACGAGAAAAAAAATTATACGTTGTTCTGATGTATGCTGTTGGGCAGAGTAGAAACGAATAATACATTAACATTAGAAACAAACATGCAAGCAATCGATTCATTAATACCGTTTCTGATACACATTGAAATATAGACCTCTCAATGTTATTCTCGACGATTGTTGTACATCATTTAGTTCTGATCTTCTTCAACCTATGCCCTGTGGAGTAGGAAGTCTAGGGATCTCCACCAGTAATTGAAAATTATTCAGTCAGTATGCATTTTTGTCAAAATTCGGCAAGCTTGATTGCTGAGATCGTTCAATTTGGTGATGTGACTATTGACAATATTCATTTTCAGTGGCCTTCATTTTGATGACAAAAATTATTGAACTTATTCTGAAAAGAACTTACCTAGTCTTTTACTATACATGGTCTATATATATCGTTTATACAGGGTGTTTCAAAAGTCTGACAGAAAATGTAACGTAAATGTCTCTTATACAATTCAAGTAATCTGATTATTTTCTTTATAATATGATCTTTGAAGTTTTGTGAAATCAGTATAGTAGTGAATGAACAGCAATCTGAAAAACCTTCAAAAATGACAGAAGAGAAAATTGATGAAGCTCATCATGTTTGTGAAAATATGTCATTATCGAGTGTTTGAGTTATTGCTACAGTTTACTTCATTCCACGAACAATAGCAGACAGAACTATAACTGAATATCTTCTAATGAAGCCATGCAAGATACAATTTGTCCAACAACTTCACAAAGAATACTTACAAGATCGAATTGAGATTATATCACTTTGATACTAATGTTATAATAAATATCAACAATAAAGAGAGTTAGTCTTTTCGAACAAAGTCTATTTTTATTTAAATGGTTTATTGATATTTCAAAAAAATAGTCAAATCGCTTGAATTGTATAAGAGATATTTACGTTAAATTTTGCCCTGAGCTTTTGGAACACCCTGTATATATATTCAAGAAGTGAACAAGAATAATGATTACCGATAAATATCATCAAAAGAACCTTGACGCATTTTATTTTGATAATCTTCATACGCTATGAAGTTTCACTCCTACCCAGTATTGGAACCTACGTGTAGGATCTGTTTTCATCCATTGCAAAAGAAATTTAAATTATTTAATTTACGAAGCATAATATATAATATATTTTCTTTCTGACTATTTTTTGTAGCTATTCTTCGTTTAAGCGAAAGAGATGTCATGATTCTTTTTAACAAAAAAGTTGAGTACTTTCGAAAGCGATTGATTCCAATAGATTGATGACAATATTTAATAAGTCATGTGAAAGTTTTTGGACAGAATATTAGTTCATTTTTTGTGCTTGCTTAAAATTATTTTAGATAGATAAAACAGTATGGGTTGAAACTATATCTTTGTGTTTTTTTTTCAATATGTGATCACAAATAGAGATAGTACTTTATCTTTAATTTAGCATATTAAGTAAAATATTGTAATTCAAACATTATTTTGCTAATGGTTTAATTCAGCATCAAGCGATAATAACACTACAACATAGCAAAGTCATTATTTTCGTCATCAAATAAGTGGGAATTGTAGTAAATAAAAATTGAAAAAAGATGTTATATTAACTTTTATTTACTTTTTGAAAATAAAATCCAGATAAAATGTCGTTCCTATTTATGATATGATTACATATATGACACTGAGTGTTTGATCTTGAATCAAATGAGTATCTAAAACTTCCTTGTTTGATAATGATAATACACATGCTTATTAATCTATTTTGTTTTCGTTTATTAAAAATTTCGTTTGTTTTTTCTAAAATATGTTAAACCATGAAATCTCATGTCAATAATGGAAAACCTACGAAGTAAGTATTTTATCAGATTGATTGTTATTTACAAAGAATGTATGATGCATCATTTCCTACATTTTTTTAGCAACCGCATAGTTGCATTATATTGTTTGTATAGAAAATGATAAAATGTTGAGTCATGTTCCGTTCTAATAAACCTTGAAAATGTAATTATCGATAATCATTATTGAAATCATCTTGTTTTTTTTTCTCTCTATTAGAACTCAAAACATAGTGTTCTGCACGGGTATGATTTTTCGTATTCGGACCTGACGAGAAGTCGAAACTAAGCGATATCCGATAGATACTTTCACAATCATAGTACAGATCTTAAACTTTTATTTTATATGAAAAATTATATTGTTTAGCTTCTTCCATAAAGAGTAACAAAAAGACAAGCGAATCAAGATTCACTTGGCATCTTTCTGCTTCTGAAGTCCAATCGATTTTGCTAAGTATACCTTTACTTTTTGGTGATGATGCTAGAATGGAACGCAGTCTTGGTGTCAAATATGATAATTGTAGATGCATGCATGAATGCTTTTTCCATCACAATGTACATGTTTGCCTTTTTAATAATTCATTTTCCTGTTCATGTATTCAATTACTTCGCCATATGGTTCCTCATCAACTGTAGATGAATTTTCATTAAAAATAATGTCTCGTAGTAAAACAATATTGTTTTCCCTTTCTTTCACCTATTTTCAAGTACAACACAGTGCTCGATTAAGAATCAAACCTAATTTCGTTCCTATACATATATATATATATATATATACAGCAGTATGAAACAGTAAAAGTATTTTGAAATGTCGCGATCTCATATGTTACTCAGTCGGTTGCTGAGTATGATCTCAGATCCGGTTCAACGAGTTTGTACCAGACCCCTGCTTTGGGCTGAGTTGAATTCCGAATACCCAATCCAGTTGCACGGCACTAGTAAAGCGCAACTTCAATGTGATTGAAATATCAAGTAATGACATAACTCTTTTACATACTATTTTCTTTTCATTTTGTTCAAAAAAAAATCGGCTTACACAATGGTATGCAAACATCCATCGGCAAAAATTCTATGTTTAGTTGAATAAGGAACTGAATTTTAAAAAGTATTACTCGAAAAGTATTCAAACTCTTATTCAAATAGTCAAATTATTGTTTATTTGAACCCGGTTTTAATCATCGTAATATAATAAAAACTTTCAGATTAATGTTAATTTCATATTCTTTATTGAATATGAAAATTTCCTAATATCAATATTTGGTTTATTAAATTTTCTTAATATTCGACATTGATTACAATTCATAATCTTATTGAGCATTTATCTTTGAAACAATGACAATGATGAAGACATTTGTTTTTTTTTAGATTATTTATTGAGCATTAATAAACAAAGCAAAATGACTGACATATAGACAAAATACTAAAAAATAAAAATGAATTCTTTTAATATAATTTCTCAGAAAATTAATTTGACTGTGATTGTTGTTGTTGATATAAAAATCGATGAATATCTTGAAATGTTGGTCGTTCATGATGATTTATTCTTAAACAAGCAAACATCAAATCAATTATTTCTTTTAATTGTATTCTATCAATAAATGTTATATCTAAATCTGTTGATAATGGTGATGATAAAAGAATTTCTTGATCAGATAAATGTGCAAATGGAAGTATTCGACATGTTATCATTATTTCATATAATGTTATACCAAAACTATAAACATCAGATTTTATTGAATAACTATTTCCACCATTCTATTAGAGAAATATAAAATAAATAATATTAAAAGAGAACATCTAAAAAAAAAAAAAACAAACTATTAAGATTTCTGGTGACATCCATCGAACAGGTAAATGTGATTCAGTTGAATAATAATTTGAATAAATAGGTGAAGCCATAGCAATATCAGTTAATTTAATAATATAATCATTAAAAACTAAACAATTTCTTGTTGATACATCACGATGTATTAGTTGTCGAGATTCAAGATAACTTAATGCACCAGATATTTGACATGTGATAAATAACATTGCTTGATAACTAGAAATATTTCAAAATAAAAATAATAACAAAAAAACAATTGTTCTTTTTATTTTCTTCAACATACTCAAGTCGAGCATTGACATCATTTTCAACAATACGTCTCATTAATAAACATAAATCTCCAAGTTCAGTATATTCTGATACCAATGTAAGACCATCAAGTGTTTTATAAAGAATATTAGCTAAATTAGGATGATCAATTGAACATAATAATTGACTTTCTTGAGCAAATAATGATCGAGACATTGTTGAAACTTTAGTTAAACGTCGAATAATTACACGATTATATGAATATACATTACCAATTGAAATCTATATATAGGCGAGAAAAAAAAAAAAAAAAACAATTTTCTCTTTTTTGTGTTTTTAATATTATTATCATCCTACTTGTCCAAATCTTCCTTCACCATAAAGATCTCCTGGTGGTACAATTTCACTTGAAATTAATTCAACTTTTCTTGGAGGCACAATCATTTGTGGTACATTTGTTATAGCTCGTATCATTAAACTTGTTCCACATACACCACGTAATGTTGATGATAAATCATTCGTTCCATTATTAACAGTGATTATGTCTGTTGAAGCATAAAAATTGGCTTCACTCTCAGTACCATTCGTTGAAAGTAATTTAACCGTTTGTGGATGATGGAATGTTGTTGATGGTAAACATTTATTTCGTGCTAATAGTTTTGGTGTACCACTAAATGTTGATGGTTCAGAAGAACTTGGAGCACCATATGAACTTTGACTACGATCTATTAAGAATTTTTGTTTTGTTTTGTTTTTCTTTTCAATTATAAAATACTTGACTTACTTGAACTTTGAGTATCTTTATCAATATTATTACAACATGGAATTTGAAGTTTTAATTGATTATGATTATTATCATTATGACATGTTTGTGAAATCAGTTTTTCACCATATCTATACGAGAAAAACAAAAAAAATTAAACGAAAAATGATTTTTTTTTTGTTTTATAAATATAATATAAACAAACCGATTTAATTTTCGTTTTTTCTGATGTTTGATTATAATTGCAATAAAACAAATAAGAAAAATAATGAAAATAAATGAAAGTGCACCAGCAAGAATAATTATAAATTGTAATGGAATAGTGATTGTTGTTGATGAATTTAACTTCAGAGATTGTTTAGCTAATAATTCAAGAAATATATCAAATTAAAATATTCAAATAAGAAACCAACATTAAAGGAAAATAGAAATATGACAATTACAAAAAAAAAGAAATAGAGACGGACATAGTTCGACTTTTTTTTAAAAGTGACATACGATTTTGATCTTTTCAAACCTAACCGAAACATGTCATTGTTGAAACATCAAAAATTTCTAATTTCAATCGCCAAAAGAAAACAAAGTAATACAAAAGTAATAAACAGTTTCATATACGGTTTGACTATTCTTCGATAATAATATGAATGCATATCTTTTTATATGGCACCTTTTAACTTATAGAAATTGTACTGTTATAAAAAGTTTTATATCTTCCTAAACCATAAATAATGAGCGAACTGTTCGAAATGATCCGTTACGTTTAAGTTTATACTTCGAGTACATGAAGAGAACCTTTAAATAAGAATAACTTAAAAAGAATGCGAGTTCATAGATCTTCTTTACAAGGTTACAACAATTTTACGGTTTTTTTTTAACTATAGGACAAGTTATTGAAACAATAAATTGTTGACCTTAAAGTTTGTTTATACGAAAATTTCATCATCTTTAAAGATGAAGCAAAAAACGTTCAGTCGATTTGATAGCTTCCTTTTTATAATATGCAAGTTTAATACTTTATTAGACTGCGGAAACTATTAGAACACTTGGTGATTTTACAAAAACAATGAAATCTACTTATAAAAAAAAAAAAAAACCATTCCATGTATTATATCTTATGTGCAGTGTTGGCATTGAATATTTCCATCCAATGGTAATAATCCAGCACAACTGTCGTAGCCTTGAACAGAAGAAGATCTATAAGCTCGATTTCTCTTCAAGGTTATTCTAATGTAAAGATTCATTCTATATGCGGATAATATGAGCTCATGAGTAATGCATTACTTCGGGTAATTTTCTCGGCAGTGAAAAAAAAAAGACTTTTTGAATTTCACATCTTAAAAAAAAATACCATAAAATTCAATAAGATAACTTGCCGTAAACAATACTTTACTTTAGAAGTACATTCTAACCAAAGTAGATAAACTAAACTGAATATTGTCTTATAATTACTATTCATGTCAATATTATTTTTCATAATAAAAACATACTGCTTTTCAACATATCTTTCAAACTAAGAAAACAATCTTCAATGAAGACAAAGAAAAGAATAAATTATTCTCATATTCAAGAGGTTAATTCAGTATTCACAGTTTTTTTTTTTTTTTTTGGTGTTGTTTTTCTTATGCATATTTGATTTCTTTCATTTTCTAAATATAAATCATAATTAAAAGAAAAAAATTCTTACCATTTAATTGTGATAAAAGTATCATATCTGAAATATCATTTGAAATAAATTGTACTTCACTAATTAACATCCAATTAGAATTTCCAAATGTTAATTCAATTTGAATTATTTTTGCTAATTGTTCTTTTATTGGTATATTAATCCATCTAGCATGTTCAGATTGTCTATCATCAGATAGTTCAATAATAATATGTTTATTTTCAAGAAAATTTTCATTTAAATATGTTGTTATATTTATTTGACGAAATTGTTCAATATCTTTTGAAAACATATTATTTGTATGTAAACGTATTTCACTAAAATTTCTTATTGAATCAAAATAAAATTTTAATGGTATATATGTTCGATTTTTTATTGTTTTTTTCCATCCAATCCATTCAAAACCACGTAAACCCCAACTTTGAGTATCTAAACGAATATCATCTGATCCAATATCACCATCAATTAATTGTCCGAGACCATTTGTTAAAGGTGATAAATATCCATCATATGTTTTATCACTAAAATCCATATCAAATGAACGTCTATCACCTTGTGGAATGGAATATGATATTAAATGATCATTACTTAAACAACCATATAATTCTAATCTAAGACACATTCTTTTTGCTTTTTTCTCATTTGATTGAACTGGATAAATACGTAATTGTATGGCTATAATTGGTTGTAATATTTCACGAATTTCAGCAATATTATTATTTGAATTTCCATGAAAAATTTCTTTTTTTCGAAAATCACGATATTTTATCCATGGATGAGTTGAATCACGACGATATTCAAGACGATAATAATCAACATAATCTTCCTAAAAAAAAAACAAAATCAAATTTTTCTATTATTGTGTTTTTTTTATATTATATACTTGAAATGGTCCATGTCGACCTTGAGTTTCAATTAAAGTAATAATAGTTAAATTTAAAAAATTAATCTGTAAATATTCTTCACTTTGACTATCAATTAATGTTTTTGGACACCAACCACCACCTTCAATAGCTGATCGAATACGAGCTGTATGTGGACCAAGTGATATATCTAAAGATGAACTAGCTTCAAACGATAAATCTGGTATTACACCAGATTGAATACCAAGTGGAGCACGACATGTTCCTTTAAAATTTAATTTATGAAAATTATTATTTCTTTAATAGAAAAATTAAACAAAAATTCTTACCAAGTTCTAAACTAAAACATTGATTATTGATAAGAAATAAGAGTAAAAGCAAAAACATTATTAATGGCTTTAGTCTAAAATAACAAAAATAGACAACTAATCAATAAATATCTTCTGCTCGATCGATTGCAACTAATAAATCTAACAACTGTTCATATTCACTTTCTCCAGAGATTGTCTGATAATGATAAAAAACAAATCACAAATTTCAATCTATAGATAAATCTATTTTCCTATCGATGCATAAATTCTTTTCTCTTTTCTTTTTTTAATCTTATATAATAAGATTCACACGACTGACTGGTAAAACAATAAATAAATCAAATAGTAAAAATGTTCACACCAGAAAATTGTTATTTAATCGATGATGATGATGATGCTTCGTAGAAAACATCATATAAACGAAGACAAAGATGAATAGATAGCATTATCATTTCTATTTTTCTTTCGTTTCTTTTTATAGTTATTGTTTGTTCTCAATGTGTACTCATCATGTCATCGGGGCAAAATGTACAAATGATGATGATGATCATCATCAGCATCATGATGAAAATGAAATAACAAATATATATATCTATCAGACCAGACTCCCGGCGTGTTCTCAGACAATGAGTTAAAAAGAATAACTATCTTATTATTTATTTTTTCTTTTGACATTCATAGAAATTCTATTGTACAAATTAATCAATAAAGAAAAAAAAACACAATCATTCATTTTCTTAAAGAACTTACTTTATGTCAGATTGAATATCTGTGGAAAAGATCAATTTCATATGCTCGATACAACACACATCTTTCTTCTTCCGATTTCTTTTTCTCATCTCCGTTCAAATCAAATTATCTCAAACACACAGACACACACACATACATAGCTTTCTTCTTTCTATCTACTTATGCAATCACAGTTCCATTTTTATCTACCATCTATCCATCTATCCATCCATCTGACGACACAAAACGATTAGAAATCGACGTCGGCATGCATTACACCATCACGGACTCGACAATTGCATCAAAATACACATGCACATACACATATAAATATACAATGAAATTAAGAACGAAATCTTAGTATTCTTCATGACGAGACAAGTTTGCTTTTGTCTATGTGAAACAAAATACCATATTAAATGAAAGAGATCGAAAGAGACAGAACACCGATATCACACTAGATTATGAAAAGAAAGAAAGAAAAAAACAGACAGACACATACGTTAAAGGTGTAGTTCGGTCAATTATAAATATGAATATGGTCAGTACACATTCATTGTTTGTTTCGATGTCCAATGAATAACAACGTGTCACAGACAATAAAGGTTAACTCACACACTCTTGTGACAATTATTATGATTAGTCAAAGTAAACAAGAGTCAATGAGGGAATCACATGTATATGACAGTTGATTTTACAAATACAAGACTATGTAATAGAAAACGGGAACATAGATGACACATACATTTATGGAATACATCATTCAAATAAATACTAATATGACATGCAAGTACGAAACAAAAAAAAAAAAATTTCTTTTTCTTTTTTCTTTTTCTAGCGAATCATAAATCTTATTTACATACGAGACAATATTCATATTGACAAGTAGAAGTATTTATTCATTCAAGTTCATTGAGCACATCGAACATAACTATTTTAAATAGTATATACTTTTCATTTATTAGCAAGACGAATAAATTCAATATTGACTTATATAAAAGAAGTCGAATATAAAATAGTTCATCTTATTCAATTGAATTTCTTTTTTTTTTTCAAGACAATAAGGTGTTATAATCGATCTTTTCACCTTAGTATAGACATTAATTTGTCAAAAGATCAAACGTGTATATGAACATATTCCTAAAAAAGACTCTTATCATAGCTCTACTACGTGCTTCACTTACGAGTGCGTGACACAAAACAAAAAAGAAGATGCCGACAAGCTTCTAGTCAAGTTTTGCAAGGTCATTCTACTTACTGTTTATGAAGAGACATTTATGCTCCTCCCTATTTCTTTCTCTACCTCAAACATTTACTTTGCCTGACTCAATTCTCGACAAGTAAATGAATAGAAGAAAAAAAGAGAACAGGAAATGATGAGCGAAATTGAACACGCAAATACACCTTTATATCAAAGTTTATAAGAAAACCGAAAGATCTCATTTATCTTTTTCTTATAAATCAAAGAAGAATAGCCTATCGATTAATTATATTGGCAAAAAAAAAAAGAGATAGGAAAAGAATTACATAAAAAGAAGCTCATCTTCTTTCGATTTACAATCCTATGAAATCGATCTCATATGGCGTACAAAGGTCGATATTAGTTCAATGTGTAGAAAAAAAAGGAAGAGTTAGATATGCACAAGGTTTTCTTCGTCATACAACGTTAATTTCTAGCACGCGCAACTTACTGGAAAATTAGCATCAGACATAAAAAAAAAAGGAGAAAAATGATTATATAACAACAGATCATGCAGGTGCTACCTGAGTGTTCTAATCTTCCGACTTGTATATATATATGGATATATATATATATATATATCTGTACCCACTTGTCTCTCGGCGGCGCCTATAACTACAAGTAATAATAAGCCGTCTCTCTCTTGAGAAGTAAGGGAACGAAAGAGGGAAAGATTTTTTTTCTTCTTCTCTCTTCGATTAGATCGAGGTCTATTATATCAACACTCGTCTTCCTTTTTTTTTCTCTTAGCAATGTTCAGAAGAGAACGAACATTATTGACAGAAACAGGAAAATGGGATGACAGAACATTTATCTCGTCATCCATTCACCTGCAGAGCATCTTCAATAGAAGAAGAAAAAACAGGAAAAAAGAAATAACGTCCTTGTATGTTCGATGAAGAAGAAAAGAAACTTAGTACTTAATAGAATGGTTTGTCTGCTTGAACGCTTGCAATGAATAAAAAAAGAAAGAAAAAGATGCTTTTTCTTCTTCATGTATTATCATCATCATCATCATCATGATTCTATTCATTCAAATATACGACTAAAAACGAATGATTAAACATACAAGGATAAATTTAAATAGATGAACTGTCAATTTTTTTTAATGTATCTTATAAAGTTCAATATTTATCTATGAAACCTTTCAGTTTTATCTTCTTCTTCTTCAATAGTGACGAAGGCACAAAAAAAAAAAAAGAAAAAGAAAATGTTATTTTGTAATTTAGATAGAAAGCCAGACAACACTGTTGTGCTTAGGCGCTGAACGGATATCTATCAACACTACTGTACAAACAGACTGTCATTCATTGTTGAATGAATAATAATAAACAAATCTTGTCTCTCACCTGAAAGATTCTTCCTACCATGTCTGAGTATAACTGTTTATCTGGTGATTACACAATATATATATATATATTGAAGAAGAAAAAAATGAACGTGAGTTTACTAATGTTATGGCTGTTAAAATTTTCATAAAGAATATCTAATTGAACACGCACAATGCGCACCATCAAACAACAAGGCACGCACTGTAGTTCACCTATTAAATATATCGCTCTCGCCAATTATGTTGGCAGCAACAGCAGCTGTCTGTTTTCGTTCTGCGGTCAGATTTGATTAAAAAAAAAAAAGAAAATAAAACGACGACTGAACTCACCATGCAATCGTCTAGATGAGGAACAGTTGGTGGTAGTGTCGATATTCAAATGTTGTTTCAAGAATGCGTATGATGATGATGATCATCACTATCAAGAGGCTAGATCAATGTCATACTCAAGTAGCTTTGTTTCGCTGCTGACCATTACTCTAACACATCTGGCATTCCATTGAAAACAAAAAAGAAGAAAACGACAAGATCTTTCGACTATAATTACACGTGATTTGTTTCCGGTTCATCATCACGTAATCGTCGTCGTCCCTAATTTTTTTTCTTTAGTTCTAATTGCCCGCCTTTAAACGGACATACAAAGACCGGAAGGCAGACACACTATGTGACTTACATTCATTCATCTACTATATAACTACCCATTTTCAAGCTTAAAGAAGTCGTTTTAAGTGAGAAAGAAAAACGATGTTAGTACCCTGAGGCCAACACTGTCTCGTATATAGAAGTTGAAATTACGCGATGTAAACGGTAGTAATTTTCTTTTTTTCTCGCTTCGTATACGAATCACCTCAAGCTTCGTAATCATTCTCGACATACAACACATACAGAAGAAAAAAAGAAATGAAATCAATGAATTTTTCCACCTATTATATATGTATATATGTCGACTACTACTGGTTACTCATTAGAAACGATGTATTGACATATTGTCGTAATTGACCACTATGTATTTCTCTATATGCATGTTTGTACTTATCCTAACTTTGACTATTTCATAGGAAGAACATGAATCGTTGTGCCGATAACTGATCGGTCGATCCCTAGATATCTATGTACGTATGTGTAACCACCGGTCAATCGACACATTTAGTATAAGGCGACAGAAATTATACGGGCGACCTTTCACCATTGATGGCACTTACAGATGAAATATGAACAACAAACATCAGCACTATCCAAACTAGCTGTTCGTTGTGATGCAATAATAATGCTCAACTACTGTCAAACAATAACGAGAAAAAGAAGAAAAAAAAATTGGAAAGAACAACACTTAAAACACAAAGTATATGGAATACATTTAAAGTGGCCCTGCGGAGTAGTGCATTTTGAAAAATGGAAGTTTATTCGCTGTTCTCTCTCTCTCTCTCTCTCTTTTTCTTTCACAATGTAAATTGAGAGCATAGCTCATTTTCACGGTCAACCGCGCTGATCATTACCTACTGTCTGACCGGACTTACGAGTCATATGAACTGACTGCTGCCGGATGTATAGTTGTACTATGCTTTGTATTCTTTTAATAGGTTTTTTTCTCTTACGAACTGACCGACATGAAATGCCACGCGTACACACGTGTACACATCAGAGATTAAAAAAAAAGAAACTGGACACATCAGGCAATCGGTCGATCAAGAGCCTGTCTCTAATGCGTCAAGTAGAATTATCAAAAATTCATCATTTTAACTAAGTAATGACTAGTCTAGTCCCGTGAGATTATACAATGGACAGATTGACTTCTATCGAACAGGCAGTGACCATTTCCATTTGGTTCGATTAGCATCGATTTCTTTTTCTTTTCTCTCTCTCTCTCTCTCTCTCTCTCTCTCTGTAGACAATCGATTTCTCATATGAACGAAAAATACTTATTATTTAAGTTAATTCTGATTTAAAAAAAAAGTATTATTTTTATTGCTAACAGAAAGAATGATATTTATGTTAACAATTCATCATAAGAAGATTATATACATATGAAATGATCACAGACAGACCTAGTTGTTATACACATGCAATTTCTACTTGCCTTGCAGTCTATTGATGCTATTATAGATAGAATAAGAATGTAACCCTCCTTTTTCTCTTCACATATGTGTATAAATTGTCTGTTAATGATACAAGATAAATATTATGACGACCACCCTTTGCTTTTCTCATGGTCAGTCGTTCGCTTTCCAGAACAACGATGATATATGAATGTGTTTCACACATTGATTGAACATCATGTCTGTTTTGATCTTGAAATACAATCAGCCGGTCGTTTACAGAACATCTGGTTTAATTGCTTTCAAGAGGCTTGTATTATATCTATACATATATATATATATATATACGTATATACCCCATACTAAGACGATCAAACGATGATGATCCTTTGCTTTTTGAATGAAGAATAACATAGATTTACTCATAAAAGAAAAAAGAAAATTGATGATAGCAAAGGTAGCTCATATGTCAAAATAGACAAACTAGTCAATCTTTTTGAACTATTGTCTGAATGAACATCAATCACCGTTGTAAATTATGATTATGCTGATAGGATAAATCTTATCTGGTCAATGGACTAGGCATCTGGTTGATGAAATCACTTCTTGCTATAATTCAATCTCGACTTAATTCACAAACATATACTCACTATGTTTATCCATATGCTTGTGTGTACAAGATGGTTGGAGACAATTTAATTGTTCTACTAACGCGGGCTCGTATGAAATTTCAAGGCGAAAGTGAATTCTTTTGTTTGAACAACAGATCAGTCTATTGAATGTATTGATAGAAAAAATTGTACGATGACAAAGCGCATATACATACACTGGGGGATGCTTGTTGTTGCTGCTGCTGCTGCTGTATTTAATTGAATCTATTGTCTCTTATTCTCGTTCTCTTCAGCTATTATCACGCTCGACTCTCTTGTTCTTGATGTTTGTTGAATGTGTCACCATAGTTCAGCCTACCGATGATCATGATGAACAACAGAGATGGTGACACACAAAGATACCATCTGTTCAATGTATCAACTAAGAAAACATTAAAAAAATTGCATTTATAACATCAGATTTAAATTTATTTGTTTGTTTCATAAATTATTAACTTAACAATATTATTTAATACTAATATCGTATTATACTTATAAGCAAATGTTTATATAGAACTGACATATATCGATATATAATAGTCAATAAGAGAAAACTTTACATAATTGTTTCGGCTTATATAAGATTTGTTTTATGGGAAATTAATAAATTAAATGACTATATAATTATACGAGAAGATATTATCAACGTAAGAGTTTCTTCGTCTATATCTATTTTTGTTTAGTGCATTTGTTAAATTGAATTTTAGCAATGATTAGTTTAACAGTTCGATGGTAAGTGTTCACATAACATGCCATGCATACATAGTATCTACTATAGATAGTATAGTTAAAGATAAAACTTATCGATAGTCTTTTCATTAAATGTCAACAAGAAATATTTCTTAAGACGATCAATTTAACGAAATACTTAATTATACATAACGAACAATATGATTACGTATCTTACGAAAACTTCTATTTTAATATCATTAAATTTGCATGATCAAGTGTACTGTAAAATGATCTAGTGATTCATTTGATGATAGTCGCCAATCATCAAATGACATACCGAAGAAATCTGAATTTTTACGGTTCTATTATTATACTGTAAAGAAACTAATATTTCAAGTTGTGATAATAGAATTCTTGACAATTAAATTTTACATATTCTGAAAAAAGAAATACTAATGTATAATTATTCTCGGAAGTTGTGTGGCGAGTCATGATTTTCTTCTCGATTACTTTCTCTTTGTTAATGTTTCTTATAGAACATTAGGATAATGTTCTCTTACTGATAAATTTTATTGTACACATGTGATCTAAAAAATATTCAAGCAAAATTTTTCAATAATTGAATACTTATGCATATATATGGTTTATACAACAATAGAATTAATTATTTGCTGTTATTGTATATCATCTTAGCTAGTGTCACAGCTGAGCAATGCTGACACCTTTGTAGTTTTCTAAAGAAGAAAAATAAAAGAAAAAAAAAAAAACATTAAAAATCCAAGTATTATATCATTCATCATATAATGTTTCTTTTGATATCACCCATATCGATTCATTTTCATTTCTAATCTACATAATGCATTCCATTAAACAATAAAGAAAAGAAAAATGTCTAGATTAAAAAAAAAAAGAATTCTTGGTAAGGTTAATTCAAATCAAATTTAAAATTCTAAATAAAAGTAAATGTTTGTTAATCAGATAAATATAGATTAAGAATGTCCTAAATTTGAATAATGAGTAATTTTATGTATTTCACCAATAACTTCTTTCATGAAATTCTAAAATTTATTACTAACCTTTATACAAATTTAGATTAAATATTCTTTTTTTTTTTTCAAGTTCGAATAAAATGGTAACAAACCTTATTAGAATATTATTCAAATGTGCATATAAATACATGCTAAAATGGACTTATCAATACAAGAATGAAATATATATGCCTCAAATAATTGTATATTATTCGCGATTAACTATCATGCACATATATATATATATATATATGTTGATCCGATTTCATTCTTCACAGAGTTTGAAACGAAGACCTTCGTACATAATCGTATCAAGGGCTAATACAATTTGATATAACCTACAATAGCATTTGTCGACTTATATTGCACGTAATAAAGCAGTCAGAGAAAGCGATTTTCATAAATGATTAATGAATTATTGTGAAAAAAATAAAAACAAGTTCTGAGTACCTATTCATTTTTGATAGAAATATTTTCTTTTGTTCATTGCCTATTTACTATTTAATATCTTGATCGAAATAATTTACTGATATTTATATGATGCAGAAACTGAACTTGAATTTTAATTAGAAAAACTGAAAGTTTTTCTTTGCAATTATTATAATTACAAGACATTTAACAAAACAAGCATTACATGAATGATTTCATTTTAGAAAATAAAAGTAACTAATTCCAATGATTGACAATCTTTGATGAGAAAAAAAAAAGAATTTTTTAAATCATTCGAGAATAATTCAATATTAAGAAAAAGTTTAGATTTCATCAATGTTATGTAATCTATAAAATAAAGTTTCTATATAAAACAACTATTTATTTTTACAAGAAAATATTGTACAATATAAATAAAAGTTGATTTATTCAACATAGAATTTATCAACAATGTCCATGATGACCACCTCCAAAATGATGACCACCACCGAAACCACCATGATGATGACCATAGCCAAATCCATGATCCATATGATGATGAGGTCCAAATCCAAGTCCCGAGTTCATATGATGATCATGATGATATCCTGGACCAAATGTATGAGAATAATGATTTGGTCCCATATATGGATTGCGATGATGACGATGATGATGCGAATAACCACTACCCATATTTGTTTGAAAAGTTAATTGTATACAAAAGTTTTATTTTTATTAAATGAACTGACTTGGCCATGCAAGAGCTTTTTATATGTGAACTATCAACACAAAAAGAAAAGAAAAACGTCATCCCTCGTATTTTGCTAAAAAACAAAAATATTATTCACTTTCTTCTTTCAAGAAGGAAAAGAATAAGTAAGAGGGCATGAATACTCTGAAAAGAATATTCATGTGACTCACAATTCAAATAACAAATTAGATGACGACAATCGTTTGACGCACGAGTATGGATTTCTAATACGTTGGGCTTTTTATTAAAGGTTAATAAAAAAAGAAAAAGAAATCTTCTTCTATGATAAATATCGTCAATGATACTTGATCTAACATAAAATAATGACGTCTTTTTTTTTCACTAAATAGATAACAATACATATTTATTATGAGTAAGTCTGACATGAATTAATAAATGAGATCGATGACTAATACTAGAAGAATATAGAATTTACAATTGAATTACGTAGTAGAAAAAACTCTAACAAATATTTATTCAGGACATTAGGTGGCAAAAAGTATGAATGCTGGAACTGATGAATATTTCTTTTCTGTCCTAAGAGTGTCAATAATTTTTACATTTGAATAGCATTTATTAGGAAACGTTTTGCTCTTATTAATAGACAAAAGAAATGATATTCACACGACGAACACTAGTATATCCATCGTATCAAAAACACATTAAGATGTGTGTTTAGTTACTTAGAGTCAATTTTTAACAGTGTCAAGATAACAGATGCAATAAAAAAAAAAGATATCTAAAAAAGAAGCAGATATTGACAAGAATATCATTGGTGTTCTTGATATTCATACAGAAGACTCAATATCAAGGAATTATAGAAGAATACCGAGTAAACGCCAATTCACACAATCCTAAGAGTAATCAATCGATAGCTGGATGCGTTCCAAAGAAGAATTATAAGACTGTCGTAAAATTGCAGTAAAAAAGACATGATATAGTTATACTTTATTCAAGACTATAGATTATTATTATTATTGGTTATTGTTAATTTTAATTTTAATTAAATTTCATCAATTGAATAAATTTGATATTTATAATAATTCTTGACTTTATTCAAGTCACATGATAGTTAATGTCAATCATATATAGTCGATAGCTCATAAATAATGAAACACTTTAATTTTCTTTTTCTTTTGAATACAGCTACACAGTTAAGTGGCACCCTTCTAAGCTCATTCGATAGAAAATGTTTTGTGCTATACAACTCTCGACGGTGTTCTTCAAATAAGTTTCTTCTGTTGCAGAAAAATCGAAAACATTGACAGCTACTCAACCATTGAAATGCGACTATCAGAAGAAAAAAAACAATTATTAAAAATTTGTTTAAATAACAGTTCAACTGAAATCGAAATATACTGTATCTTACAATGCTTCGCAATTTTAGAAACAAACATTTGGATAAACAATTTTCACAAGCAAAAATTATAAAACGATGCAAAAGACTTGTTTTGATAACTCTATGCGATTAAGGACAATTTACAGATTTTTGTTGTTGAGTTTAAATGTTGCATCATTTTGTTCAGAATTAAATTTTGCATCCGATGATTTAATGATGAATCATTCATAGAGTATGATATCTTTTTTGAAAACATGAGTTGTAAAAGCGTATTCAAAACACCAAACCAGCAGATAATAATTCCGAGTCGCTTGTAACTGAACGACATCATTAGGAGCTTTGAGAAGGTCTTGAAAACACAGAGCATGAAGTTCTCTATCTATTAATGCTAAATTTCTTAACATTTAGCACCAAACTTGATGAGCAATAAGTTTGTACAAAATCGTTAGATGTCCGCGGAAAATAATACAAGATAACAAGTGGGTGCTGAATCAGCCGACAATCTTTCCAATTTCTCATCAACAAAAAAAAACTTGTTTAAAAAGATGAAGTCCACATATTTGTAGAGCAAAAAATTCTCTACTGAATAAGCTTCGAATGATGTCTTTGCCATTCTAAAAAAACTAGAAAATCACATTATCTCATTATTCATGCACAATGCGTTATAATTATTGTCATATTTTTTAGAATTCTTCTCAGCATATACTGTTTATCAAAGAAAATTTAATTATTAACATACGGACATATTCATTGACTAATACCTCATCTTTTCTATATTTTAGTTCAAATATATTTTGATTCTTACTGTCAAATAATTTCCTTGTAAATTAAATTGACCAATTGACAAGGAATTATGTATCTTTCGTTTGTTCTTGCTAAAGAAACATTAATCTAGAGGATTTAATCATTTACGATTCTTTATGTTTTACTTGATTTATTTTAACTTGCAAAAAGAATATGGCATGATAAATAATAAGCTATAAATCTAATCTTGTTGGGTGACAGAGAATTCATCAACAGTATTTTTTTTTAAACGCTCTATTAATAGTTTGATTCAATTACACAAAAACCAGACGTTATGGAAGACGAGATAAAAATACTCAAACATTTTTTTGTAATAAAATAGCAATGTGGATAATCATTAGATTAGAAAAGATGAACTAATTCAATCAGCTGTACAGTTATATCAGTTTTAACATTGTTTAGGTTTTTTCTTATTGATTCATAATGTCAATTATGAAGTTTATCAGTATCAAAGCTCTTTTAATTTATGTTACAACAAAGTATATTTGAGACATCATGCGTATTTCGAACTAAACATTCAGTTGTTTAAATGAAGTTAATTCGATTTTACTGCATCATTGGTTTTTACTATCTACGCCAATCTTTATTAGAAAAGTTAGGTTTTTTTCTACAGAATAGTCAAATAATGCTGTTCTTCTCTTGACCTGGGATTAATTTTGCACTGATCCCATTTTGATCCCCACCCCCTCCCTTTTCTTTACAGTAAAGTGTCAAAATTCAACTATTACCAATGAAATAAGTAGATTGATTTAATGATTTCAAGAATTCATTTGATCCTACATTGCAAACAAACAGTTTTTCTTTCTCTTTCTTTCTTGTTAGACAAATTTAATCAACTATTTTGTCCTGGCTTTGTGATTAAATTATTAGAGGATTATGGTTAAGACAAATGAAAAATAGAGATAGTCGAAAATTTGAGAACAAAAAGTTTTTTTTTTTTTTTGAAAGTGAAATTCGGAATGCGGACTTAAGAATATTATTTAATCAATTATTCTTTCTTTTTATAGATGTATAAAGGAAAAGAATATATCTTCAAAAACGATATGCAGTTTTGTTGTATCATGCATTATTCATATGTCAACGCGATGTATTATCATATTGATTTTTTATTATAATTCTTAGAAAAGAAGAAAGTTCAAGCTTTTGATTTGCATATATATTAAAAATAGCTGTTCAATAGTTAAAAGACAAATTTTACAATGATTTTAAGGTAAAACTCATGAAATATGATGAAAAGAAAAATTCAATTGACTTTATTGTTAGATGAACATCGACATCAGAAATATCTATTATATTAGTAATTGTATTACATAGTTGTAGATATGATGTTTTTTCTAGCATTAAATCAATAGAACATATTAGTCCTTTTTCAGTTTTCTAAAATAAAAAGAGCCATATTAAAATACTTACTTAGTCAAAAAGTTGAAAACATTATAGCTCATTTGTATGTTGAACAAATAAAATAGAATTCAATCTTACAGCTACAATCGCAGAAAGAAAAATTTAATGTCTTTATGTAAAAGTGTCGGCCAGATGGATGCAGTGAAAAAGAAATATAAGTTTCTTTTGAATTTTTTTTCACGTTTCTTATCTTTTACAATTTCCTTTTACTTTTGGAAAATGAGTACCAAAAGTAATGAGAATTTTGAAAAACAAAGAGACGACAAAAACAGCTTGCTTTAAATATTATCTCATTAAATACGTAAAGTAGTTTTCATGGTTATTTTACAGAAAATTCTATTGGTTCAAGTCATATACAAAAAGTATATTTATACTCATTTTTATTAATCAAGCTCAACAAGGATTGCTAGTTGCTTGGTCAGGTTATATTCTGTTTGACTCAGTCGAATAATCCAAATTTATATGATAATATATCTGGAAATTTTTATGATTGCTGAATAATGTTAATGCCTTCTGATTTGGGACAGTTAGATACATCTTCACAAACACGTCATTTGACCATGTTTTGATGAAGTTTAATGGCATGTGTACCGGATACTGATCTTCTATTTCGAATTTCGTCGATAAGAATTTTCAAACAATTATCGATTCGATGGCGATGATCGATGGTCTGCACCTGTTCAACATGATGGATAAGCATAGAACCGTTAGTTCTGAAAGAGCTACAAAAAAGAGTTTTCGGAGCTAAACGGCTGAGCTGAAGGAGTGGGCATCGGATGTGGATCAGTATGATCATGTGAATGTGTCCCTACGTGTGAAGTGTCGGTATCAATGTGTTTGGATGTGCGTATGGACACATTGAGAGGAAGTTTCGTATCACACAACCTTTTCCGTGTCTCACGCCACACACTCATACACCACCTGAAATGATAAATAAATAGATATAATATGATAAACTACTTGATGAAACTCTGACAAAACAGAAACAATCGTTAGATATGAAACGGTTTCTTATGTTCGTTTTCAAGCTCTCAAGAACATATTTTCATGCGAAAAAAACAAGAAGAATAATCGAATGTCAGTCGAAGATGCTATGGTTATAGAAATCTCTATTGAGAAACTAAAAAAAGAGACTGAAAAAGATTTAATCTGACTAAAAAATCTCTTATCCATGCGATCGTGTATTGGACAAGTCAAAGATTGAGAAATAATCGAAAATTTGCGTAAAAACATCACTCCTTTCATAGTTTATTGATAGAGTAAGAGAAAGATCAAAAGATGCAGTTTAACTAACTGGGCGACCGATCCAAACATGATTTTACAGATGAATATAGTTGCATCGGTCTTTGCAAATAGTGCATGTATCGATTGGATGTTGTCGATAGCACATTCAACTTATGAGTGATATTCATTTTAAAATAAATGCGAAAACCTCGGATTTAAATCCGAGTGTTATGTGTACTTCAAAAAAGTGAAAAGGTACATTNTTTCCTTACTTTTGGGCCACCCGGTAGTTGATCAATATAAAAGTTAAATAAAAAATAAATAAAAAAAAAAGGTGTAACCTTCAACTTTGGCTTGATCTGAAACACGTGTATAATTAGTATATGCAGCATTTTCAAGACATTTTCGAATAAAATGTCGTATATCATCACGAGATATTGGTGTTGATAAATCTTTGGCAAGAACACGTTCAAGTAAACTTAATGTTGCTTTTAATGCACCATCAGGTCGACCAAATGGAAATAAAAATCTTAAAAAAAAAAAAAAAAAAAAAAAAATCTTTATAGAAAAATTGAGAATAGTTAAACAAATATATTTTTATAAAGAAAAGTTAGAAAACCAAGGTTATTTAATATTCATTAATAATGAAATAGTTTTAAGTATGTACATTAGTAATCTGTAGCAAATACAAATGTTCTTGTCATTACCATTAATGAGTTTTACTAACATAGATTTTTTTTTTCTTTTTCCGTCGACGGATATCCGGTTTAGACAATAATTATTATCTTGATATTTCTCAGATTTATCAAAAAAAAAAAAAAAATTTGTTGATATAAAATTCGATTGAATGTAATGAATATATTGAAATGAAAAGAATATATACAATATTGTCGAAATATACTTAAGTTGGTACTTTGTTAAATAGACCGACAGATGTACATATAAAATAGTAAAACAGCTGTTGATATGCATCTATCTCAGTTCCAAATGATATCACACATAAGAAAATGATCAGATATTATTTTGATAATAATCAACAAACGGTAACAGTTGTCAGAATAACAAAACAAAGAATTTCCTGTATTGATATATATATATATGTAAATAGATTTGAGCTTTAATAATATAATATATTACTTTTAATTTATTATTGATTTTATATATATATATATAAGTACGAATAAAAGAATATCCATTAATAATCGTTTTGTAATCGAAAGAACATAATTGACTCTCAACATTTCCTTCTTTAAAACAAGTACTTGTCATCGTTTTTCGAAGAAGCTTTTTCTTAAGTGACTAATATTAATTGTAACAATAGGAAGAAAAAAAACACTTACTTATATGTAATATGAGAATGCAACTAATATTATATTGTGCCTACTTACTCAATCTCTCAAGGTAATGTCTTTTCTATGATTAGTGTAATACGTAAAATATATGAAAATAAAATTGAGCCAAATAACAATAACTTTCTTCAATGTTTTTTTCTTTCTGACTAAATGTCTTTCGTGCAAATGCACACTGAAAAAATGAGGATCCTCGAACACGATATCATATATTTATGAAGTGAATAATAGGTGAACTATTTTTTATAGGAATTGCACTTCATCAATCTCCATAATTTAGTGCCTCTCCTAGGGGAGAGTACATGTTATTTTTTGTTAGTTGTTAGATGTTTTATTAAGATCCCATTGAAACACAGAGACTAAGAGAAACGAAGCACGATATGAAGAGAAATTAAAAACATTTTCTTTGTTCTTTATCTTTCTTATTGTCATTTACTTCCATATATTCTTTCGGGGTGTTACGTAGATTGAACTTTACGAACTTGAACTTGAAAATCTTATTCGTTTATTTATGTTAGATCAACTATTTCTTTCGTATATATACGATCGATAAAAATTTGAAGATAATTTCAAAGGTATGAAATAAACTTCAAAAATGACATCGAAAAGATTTCATTAGTTCTAAAATGATTTCAGATAAGATTAGAAAAACTTTTAATAATATAAACAGATTATTGTATAAATATAGTACACAACAATGGTAAGATATCAGACATTTTATTTTCAATTTTACTTAGATATAATAACGATAGTTTTGAATTATTTTATAAAAGTTTTCAAAAAACATTAACCATCAATGTAGAGCTTAAAAGTCATGATATCCTAGTTGATTTTTGTCTCATATTTAAGAGAGATGTTCTGAGACGAAAGTATGAAGTAAACATCTGTTACCCATCAATATTCTCTTTATAGAAAGTCTTGGAATGAAAACTATTTTCTATATTCTTTCCAGAACATGTCTACTAAAAGGGCAAAAGTAAATAGACTTACTCAATCACTGGTACATCGAATGTTATGTGTTAATGTTATTGAAAACTTTAATGAGATAATAGCATAACATTATTGTGTTTTCTTAATATCATCTAAGACAATAGCACTTGAAATTTTACAGTTCTTTTTGAAGTGTGCTGATATAATGACTAACTTACATTCTAATGGATTGATTTATAACATGGTAGAGACAAACGATAACTTGTGAAATCGTTATAAAATAAATGCAATTACCGCTATCATATATATATGTATATATTTATAGATAGATAGATAATATGAGTTTGTAACTTTATGCCATGTTAATGTTTATATCCATCGTTGACAGGTACTTAGAGAACGGTAGATTACATGAGAAAGAACAAACTTGACATTTTACAAAGCTCCACCTGTAGATCAGATTGCATAGGAAAAATCGTCTTTCCTTAGGCATTTACATATAGTAAATATATAGGCACGACTTATTTTCTCGTTCAAATTTATTCATACTACAGTAATATAGGTAACGTAAGTTTTTATGTAAATAGCAACGTGAGATCTTTCATATCTATCATTATCTAAAGTATGTAATATGATGTTCTTCCATAGAATACAGATGTAAATATCTGTAAGACGTAAAATATTTCATAAATCATACGTACATGACTATTAATCACTTTTTTTTTTTTTGGTGTTGTTGTTGTTATTAACCATTGGCATCTGAAAATGGGATGATAATGATAATAAAGCTACAAAATGGAAAGAAAAGAAACGAAAAAGAAAGAAATACATTGGTAACTATTTCCAAGAGTTTTCTGATATTAAATCATGCAAATGACTATGCGATGCATATGAATAGACATGTCTGTCATTTGATCAGAGGTCGAATTACTACATTTAAAAGAAAAGATTCTATATTGTTCATTGACAGTCATCATAAGTAATTCTTCATAGACCTTTTTTTTTTCATTCTATATTCGACAAAGGAAATTTTTCTTTTTTTTTTTTTTGTGTTTTTTGATTTTATCTTTCCTTAAACTTTATCGATCAATTTAATTCATTATAGTTACTCATACCACCACATATGTGGTAGGTTGATTTTTTTTTTCTAGATTTTCCTTTCTTTTTTTTTGTTTTTGTTTTTTAAATATAGTAAACAGTAATACCTGATACATGTGAGACTTCCTATTGCATATTTGTACGAATGAATGACATGTGTTGGTTTGTATATGATGCTGTTATTTTGCATCTTTCTTACCAAAAGCAATCGACTCGACAAAGATAAGAAATACTAAGAAGACTCTGAAGCATCTACAGATATTGTCACCTTCTTAAATATTGATTGTTTTCTTTAATTATCTTTGTTCTTCTTCATCTTCTTGTTATCAACAATATTTAAACAGAAAAAAAATTATGGGTGTTGCTATGGTGATCAGTGGACGACTTGGAACAAGTAAGTGATTTTATTTTTATATAAACAAAAAAAAAAAAAAACGAAAATAATATACGCATGTTTCTTTCAAAATTAAACTAATCAGACAAGAAAATGGAAAAGATAATGATGTGCGAGCATGCACATACCATTCCGGAAATGTTTTTCTTTAGTAACATAACGTGCGTAGGAAGTTCATCAATTGTCTTGATGTTGAATAGAAAAAAAAATCATTTCTAATATATAGAATTTGTTGAATATGGTGCCCTTAAGATACATTTGATATTAAATCATAATACGCAAATTGACCTTTATTTCATTTCATTATTTTTTGACATTTGCAATGACTTGTTGTTGATATAACGTTTATCAATCGGCGCCGTTTTTGCTTTTCTTAATTATATAATATTAAAGTGTCAATGATTTATTTTTATTTTGTTTTGTTAAGAATGGTATTGTTTAAGAAGGAAAAAGAGAAAATTTCTTTTTATGAATAGTTTTTTTTTTTTATTTGAAAAAGAAATCGGAGTTTACTGCTACTACTAAGAAAAGAAAAATATTCTTCTTTTTTTTTTGCGTGTCAGAAATAATCTGTCTCCTTCGAATAAAAATAAGTATTAAGAGATATATGTCATTTTTACTTCATAGGTTTCAAAGAAGTCATCGTAATAATGATTATTTAAGTAGATTATAGAAGAGCAGAAAGAGTCAATTTATTTAGATGAATAAATCTTTTATACTTTGTTAATAATAATAATTAATAGAAGAGAGAAAAAAAAGCAACAAGAAAAATTATTGAATATACATTTGTATATTTGTGTTTTTTATCTAGAAATGATGATATTTATAATATTTATTTACATATGTTTATAAAAGAAATTCATTCTTTATTTAATGTTGGATAGAAACAAGTTCAAAATATGCATATCGAATTATTCATTGTTTTGAGTGATTTTTATATCTGTCAGTTACTTCTGAAAAATTTAATCTTCTGTCAAAAAATAAAAGCACCAAATGTCAATATTTCATTTATAGATTACTAAGTTCCTTTCTATTTTACATGTTAAGTACATATAACAATGATGCTATATACATCAACATGACACGCCTCTTGTTCGTTTTGTATGGAAAATTTGTCCCTCTTGGCTGTTCGATTGGCGAGTTGTTTATCTGTCAATTACGATAACCGCATTATATGTATATATGAGCAGCAACTGATAGACGGATGATGATATATGATTGCTTTAACAGTAATAGTAGCAGTTAAAGATAATGATAAGTTATCTATCCATAAATTAAGGTTGCTTCATCACTTTACTTTATCATTATCTATAATATGAAAATATAAACCATGTGCACAATCATTCTTATATGACATTTCATAGAATAGCATGCATATATTATATATATATATATATATATTATATATATCATTTCTGACAAGAAAGAATTCTAACATCGCGACTTGTATATAATATCATGCGTTTTCTCGCATTTTTTTCTCTTCTTCTAACATACACAATCTAGTCTCTACTCTTCTCGTCAACCATTAATCTTTTTAGAGTTGAGAGCGAACGAGCGAGATAGCAAAGTGAATGAAGAATGTGCGCAACTAAGAACGACAATGAAAGAGCGAGAAAAAAAGTTTTGCATCTGAAGAAGAAATCTATTTACTGTGCCATATTCTTTCTATTCGTCCGAAAGATAACAAAGCTAGATTTAGGAAAGAAATTGAAGAGAATCTTCTACTATGTTCGATACTTTGACGTATAGTCTGTCAATTCTGTCATCATTATTCTTATTGAACACATAGCCAGTTTACTTTATTCAACATTCATTATCATCTGAATTATGATTGAGGTTGAGCATTTTTCCATTTTTTTCTTCCTTATTCTTTGCTTTCTTTTTTCTTTTTTCTCAATGTAATATCGTGTACACGAATAGAGAGAGAAACACGCTTTTTTGTTTGAGACAAAAAAGACACTCAAAATGTCATTTTTCCATCCCTCTCTCTCTCTCCTCTATGTCTCGAGAAAGGCAAACGGTTTCTTCACGGACGACGACAACGATAACAACATGACATTCTACTCTCGCCTTTTCTCAATCATCATCAATGCCCAGACCACCCACATTTTTCTAAAATCTTCTTTTTTTTCTCTTCATTTTCGTACAATGTGCTATGAATAATTGATTACCGACGACTATAACAAATTTTCCTATCTAGAAAAGACGATTATTTTAGATACAGAAGAAAAAAATAAGAAAAAGAACCAGAGAAAATCATAAGAAGAAATGGCACAATCGTTATTTTGATCCATAGGAGAAAAGAATCGATTAGCTATAACTTATTATTATATAAACATATAGACATATATATATATATTGTCCAATTCGTCTAAACAATGATCTCGAACCATTTAATATTGTAGAAGTCGTATGGATGATCGACGATGGACGAGTATTCTTCGTCCGTCTGCTGTAAGTTCTTCTTTATTTTTGTTTTTTTCTCAGTTATTTTTTTTATTTGATTCGTATTTGTACCAAACCTAATTATTATCCGAAAATCTTCAGAGATTTCATATATGTGTACGTGTCATCGAACTAATTGGCAATTTAGTATGCGACTAAATCTTTATGTATGCGTATATGTTTTATTAAGAAATCGAGAAAAAAAAATGAAAAGAAAATTTAAAACGATGAATGTATGCTTTTTAAAAATGATTAGCAAGCAAACACGTATTTAGATATATTTTATGCATTTAATGTAATAATAAATCACGATATGATTTTTTTTGTTAAGTGCCCAGTTGTGTATTTGGCTTGATTCATAAAAATGTGCGTCAATGGCATGCATATTTATCTCATCAGTAAAAAATAGAAATATAGATACATATTGTCTCTATATAAACATTGACATAATCATTATTGTCAAGAGAAAAGGATGAGGCCAATTTATTCTTGTTGTTTATGATATAGAAACAAAGGACGAGAGAGAAAATAATATTGATTTTATCCTTGAAATGAATTTAGTATCATGAAAAAAAAGAAAGATGATAAGGATCACTAATTCATTATCTATGTTATCATGTTTGAAATTATAATCAGTTTGATGAAAGAAGAGCTATTAACGAGAAATTATAGAATCGTTTTTTTTCTGCATGTTTTTATTGTGTTTTTGTAATGAGATATAAAAATAGGTTAGATTAATAATGAGCAGATTGTTATGGTGAAGATAATAATATGTAATCAGCATGTGTGATAATTTTATGCAAAGAATTATTATTTTTTTTTTGTCAAACATTATCCCACAGAGAATATGCCAAAAAAATTAAGTAAGATAATAAAACTCTTAGATGAAAATAACTGTAATCCTTGAAATTTTTACAAAGGAACAAAAATAATTAAAAAAAAAATTATATTTAGACACCGATTTTGATGATGATGGATTAGAAACTTTCAAACGTTACAAACCACGTAGTCTTGATGAATTAGCAAATCGAACAAAATTTAGTAAAAAAGAAATTCAACTTATCTATCAAGGTTTCAAACAAGAATGTCCGTCCGGTATGAATTACATTTAAATTTCTTTTTCTGTACCAAAAAAAAAAAAAAAAAAAACGAACTCTTTCATAAAGGTATTGTCAATGAAGAAACATTTAAACATATTTATGGACAGTTTTTCCCATTTGGTGATACGTCATCATATGCCCGTCTTGTTTTTGCAACATTTGACCTACGTTCGTCAGGTTGTGTAACATTTGAAGATTTTCTTATTTGTTTATCAACATTATGTCGTGGTACACTTGAAGATCGACTTCGATGGATATTTACATTATATGATACCAAAAAGTCTGGCAAACTCACCCGAGATGTAAGTTATATATTCAAACAACAACAAAATCATAAAGCCAATAAATCAATAAAAACATTTTGTTTCATATTAATAGGATTTTCACGTTATTGTTTGTGCTGTTTATTCATTACTTGGAAATGTTTCAAGTCCTTGTTGTGACCTTGAAACTGTTCGAGAACACACAGCTACTGTCTTTCAACGGTTTGACAAATTACATCATGGTTATATAACAATGGAAGATTTTATGTCGTTTTGTTTAAATGTAAAGAAAAAATAAACAACGAAAAAGAATGTATTTATTAAAGAAATTATGTTTGAAATTGTTTTAGGATCCAACTATAGTTCAATCAATTGATTCCCTACGAACAATGGTGTGATTATCAAACATATTTCTCAATATTCATTCCGTCGTCGATGCGTGCTTTTCTCTTCTTTTATTTTTTTCGTCATTTCGTTTAAACCTTCTAATATCTACTATCGAAAAGTACTTTTTTCTCTTTTATTGATGTTGTACACGCAGAAATCGAGGAAATTTGTAGTTATTGAAAAATAATGACTAATGCAATTTATTAGATGAGTCATATTAATATTATTTCTACATCGCATAGGTGTAGTTGTGTGTATATCTGTATCTGTTTTTCTTTTTCTACTTCAGTTAAAATTATCGTCGATTTATTTTGTTTGTTAATAAAAACCAGTAACCTAAAATGAATTTTTCTCATGATAAATCACAATCATATTCATTAATCTCTATTGATCACAATTCGAAGTTTTCAGTTGATGATATTGAATCTGTACTTCAGCCTTTATTTGGCAGTTATTATGGTACTGAACAACTGCGCACCATAATTTCTAGTGCGGATCATATATGGTGTGCTAATGATAGAGAAAAAAATAAGTGTGTTGGTTGTGCACTTGTGCAAAGCAATCATACGGATAGAGTGCTTTATATGAATCTATTTGGTGTTACAAAATCTCGTCAAGGTCAAGGTATTGGCACTCGTTTATTGAACACGATTAAAAAATGGGGACGAAAACAAAATTATTTAGCCATTATCCTACATACACAAGTAGATAATTATAAAGCAATTGGATTATATGAAAAAGCTGGATTTAGAAAACAATATTATGCAAAAGACTTTTTTCCTCCACGTCGATTCGTTTCATTTTTCCAATATCATGAACCGGATGCATATCAAATGATTTTATATTTGTAACAAGAAAGTCTTTTTTTCCCTTTTCTTAATAATAAAACTTTTATTCAATTATATACGATTGGTAATAACCGGAAACTGAATGATACAAAAATACTGAAACATATCACCATAAGTATGTTAAATTTGTTGTACATTTTGTAATAAAAATCATCTGAGAACAAATTGAAAAAAAAAAGTAGCGTGTTTACAAATACAAAAAGTAGACATTTTTTATTTAAATGTTCATCTATTGCAGACATCGAGTTTTATTTCATTCTTTTCACATGATATATCAAAGCCACCTTGAGACTAAATGATGAGTCAAAAGAATTCACTGAAGCGTAAACAACAGGCAATGATCATGAATATAATAATCCTTCTTTTTTTATTGATACTTAAAGCAAAATGCAAATGGATACCCCAATCGTACTGACATTTTATATAAAACCTTCACCAAATTCAAAAATTATTCGTTCAATTGCTTTAAAAGAATATTTTTCAAAATTAACATCAAATGTTGAGGTACTTTATCCGACGCAAATTAATTATGGTCTTTTATTATGTAAATCTAGACGAAGTAAATTGAAAATATTTATTAATTTTTTTTTTCATATATAAATTTTATATTTTATATAAGCGGAAGAAAAAATTTTAAAGATGCGTCATGTACTTTCAAATGGATCAACAATTCATTTATTTCAGTTAATTCGTCCATTATTTCAACAAACAAAATGTACAATTAGTGGACAAATAATGCAATTAAATCATATGAGCGCATTATTTCAACAATGTTTACCATTTATAAATGCTTCAGGTTTTTATTTGATTAAATATTTTTTTTTTAATTATTATTTTAGTTTTTTCTTTGGAGATGGAAAAATTCAAGTCAATCTTGATAAATCAGTTTTATTGGAAGGTCATATATATATATTAAATTCTATTCATTCATTTCTTATTAATAAAATATCTAAAAACGAGAAGTCAAATGATACAAATTCATCAGAATCATTAAGTTTACATAGTCAAAATACAAGTATTCAACTTATGAGTGGAAAACTAATTGAACAAAATGTTGAAAGTATTATGTAAGTTTTCATTTTTTTTTTAATATAAATTTTTTTAAATTTATCTTCTATAAAAAGAATTCCAATGTCTGATAAATATAAAATTCATAAAGCTTTTGATCGACAATTACAATCATTGGGTAGTACAACTATTTTGAATTATTTTAAAGAATTAAAAACGAAAAGTACATGTGCTCATGAAGGAGACGTAAGTTTTTTAATTGAAATACTCAAATAAAAGAAAAAATAAATAATAAAAATTTGATTAACAGGTTATTTTATTACCAAATCATGGATTAAAAATTCCAGCAAAAATCCTAACTTTTTTTATTGTTCCACGTATAGTAAATAATGAAGTAATAAAAGATAAATCAGTGATTGATTCATTTCAATCAATATATGAAAAACTAATTTATAATACTTTACAAACTCTGGAACAAAATGGTGCAACAAGTATTGCAATGCCGCTTCTTGAACCAAATGGTAAATAATGAAAATTGAATTTTTATTTTGTAATAAAATTAAAATTTTTTCTTCTTTCTAGTTAAACTTAGTTCAGAAAGACGTTATGCTAATGAAATGGCTGCTCGTGCAATGATAACTGCTATTCGACAATATTCTCAAAATTTATCAACTAGATTAAAACGAATTCTTATTGTTGATCATCAAGTACAAATAAGAAGAATGAGTAAACGTGTAAAAAAATATCAAAAACAACTTCAAATAAAAGAATTACTTAATAATAATATTGATCTTGATACCGACGATGGACATTCATTTACCTATATATTTGGTGTACCAAGAATACCCGAAATAGCATCAAGTTCAAGTGAAAGTGATGATGATATTGAACCAGAAGATTATCAACTTCCGTATAAGCATCATACAATAATTTAAACAAAAGAAAAAGGTTCAAAGATTTTATCAAAGAATGTTATTAATGTTCTAGAATTTCTGATACGCAATTCAATTAAAAGACCGTAGAAAATGAAAAAAAAAAACATATCGTTCTATGATTAATAAAGATATATTGAATGCTAAGAGAATATTTGATTATATGACAAAAGGCTATGTTTGATTTGATAGATCGTTAGTTTTGAATAGAAAATAATACAAAACAATATGTCATATCTCATATCCGGAAAATAATGATCACTCAACTATTTGGTCGAAATTATTTTCAAACGAAGAACAGCATACTTGATATAAGTGTGTCGAAGTAGTATTGAATACTTTTCCAAAAGAAAAACAAGATCTGGTTATGTGTTCTATAAATAAAAGGTGGGTTATGTACTCAACAGAGTTGATTTCTTTTATATAATATCATAATTATCAAAGGTACAGAATCTACCGTTAAAAAATATTGCGCCCAACGAAGAGAAATTCTTCAAAAATTCTCTTTGTCGTTAAAGTACAATAAATCTTTTTTCTTTCAAATACATACATATTAGAAAAAAAAAAAGAGAACAACACGATTACTATTCATCACAATGAAATTCTATGTAAAAAAATAAATTAGTTTCATCAATCATCAAATAATACTGATAGTCTTGCTTATTCTAAAAACGTTTTATCACAATTAAACCAAGGTTTTATAGTTTTCATGATAGATATTATTCACTTCTCTTATGGAATAGCACTAATTTGCTTCAACTAGTCGACGAACCACCAAGGGTGAGATAAAGAGTTAAGGGTAAAGATTAAAGTGATAGATTAGCAAAATAGCGAAGTTTTCTCACTTATTATCTTGCCTTCGATAATTTCGTCGCAGCTTGTGGCAAACAGTTTATTATGTGGATTATGAAAAGCAAAGGTTAACCGAATGCACATAACGCAAGTAGACGAAATGCTCTAATGTTATCTTTATTTTGAGAACCTAACAAAATATAATAAAACATAGTATAGAACATGTGAATGTTGAACGAGAGATGTATTGAATCGTGAAGAGCATTAAATAGAAAGTAGTTGAGTTGTTTTCTATTGATAATGAAATTATGCAATTTCTTCATGAACTTCCTGCACTGATTACTACAAGAGAAAACCTTTATTAGCTGATTTTCTACATTAGTTTTCTTCTATGCGCGTGGATACACACGGGTAAATTCTTCAGATCTAATGATCAACTATACTAGTTATTAGAAGTTCTGCTACCGAGTAAAAAGCACATAAACTTTAATCTTTTTGCTTGATATTTTGACTAGAAATAGAGTTCGGTAAAGTCTGTGATCGCAACTATTAACTTGCACTCGATAGATCTTCATGCAAAGAATTTACGATGAAAACACTGGCTGGTTCCCTAGGACTCATAAAAGGCTCTTTTTAGCACTCTTCTAATTTTTTATGATGTAAATTTGTTAACCTACATTTTATTATTAAAAAATAAAGATATATATATGTCTATATTATGTCACAAATAGGATATTTTAATCCGTTGTAATCAACTTAATTAAAGTACAACACTCATTGAAGAAAATTCCAAGGCTAATGAGTAAAATTAACCGAAAGTGTAGATTACTTTTTGATGATTCCCATAAGCTCTCATATGAAGATTACTTCATATATCAGGCAAATTAAAATCACTTGACATGGAATTTTTATCGATAATAGAAGTAGCACTGAGCTATCGAATGATATGCCTAATGTCATGAGATTTGTTTTCTATGTTAACCTACTAATTTCTCGGCATAAAGTCTGATAAAATCCTTATGATTAGAGTTCAAAATTTTCTATTTTTAATCAAACATATGAAACTAAATGATTAAAATTTAGGTATTTGTTGCAATTACTGTGTTATCTTTTACTATTTTAATTTTTTTAAATACACAGCAACATGAACATACCAATACATTTACAATTGTTTCGAAAGAATAATTATTATTTAAAAAGAATTAAATATATTTTCATGCCTTTCTATGGGCACTATAATCGAAAAACTTAAAATTAGATCCAATGCAAGAGATATAAATAATTTGTCATTCATATTCTATATACAATTATGTTTAACTTCTTAATGCTTGTAAACGTCGTTCCATATCATCTTCTTCACTATCAGCATCAACAATACCAACAGCAGTTGCTATTTCGGTTTCTTTCATTGTTGTTCCACCAACAGCAACACTTGGTAATTGAACGATTTTACCTTTAAAAGAAAAACATGAAACAGAAAATACAATAGAAATTTTTGTTTTCTCTTACCAGTAAGAACTTCGTCTAATACTTTAGCTATTTCTTCATCAGTTTCTTCTTCAAGGTCATCATTATCCATAGCAGCATCAACTGCTTCATTCATCATTTCACCCATAATGCCCATCTTAAAAGAAAATAAACAAATGAAAAAAAATACATATTGTTTTTTTCTTCTTTCAAATCGAATATTATACTTTAATGAATTCTTTTGAAAATTGTGTCGTTATCGTTTGAAGTTGTCCAACTTTCATTAATTGAGCCATTGAACGAGCAATTTCATTACTTTTTTGCATTATTCCAGTTATTTTAACATTAGCTAGAAAATTCTTCGAATCGAATCTTTGATTTAAAACGAAAAAACAAACGATAAATTACCTAATTGATTTTTAACAGCATTATCAATTGTATCAAGATTAGCTTTAGCTGAATATAAATGACTTTTATCATGTTTTATTCTTAAATAAAAATCATTTGACTTTTTTCTTAAACTATGAAGATCAAAGAAAAAAACGACTTACTTAACAATAGCTTTTGCTAATGTACGAAGTGCATCTTTATTATTATTAGCTGCATGTTTACGAATATCAGTTGAAAGACGTTGAATTTCACGATCAGATTCTTTTAGGAAAAAAAAAAAAAAGAAAATAGAAAATTTTATTAAGTAATGAAAAACAATTACGATTAATTTGTCGATCTAATTGACGTTTTTCATGACGAATTTGTTTACTAATCTCACGTGTCTAGATTTTTAGATTAAAACAAACAATAATTATTATTATTGAAAGATTGAATAAACAAACTTGTTCTCTAGCTTTTTCATAAGGAGTTCGTTTATCGAAGAAACTCATCATGACTAAATAAAAGGAAATAAATAATAATCGAATTCCATTCTTCAGGTGTGTTCGATTTTGTTATTTTTATTGGTTATATACAAACAACTAAGTTAACGTTGAGATAAAAAAAAAAAAAAAAAACTCGAATAAAATACAAAAGATAATTTATTTTCGAAATATTTTTTATTTGACAAATAGTTTTTTAAAATATATAAATATTATTTTTTAGTATACTAGCATTGATTGTAGCGCTTAATTCTCTAATTTCAATGATTCATTTAATATATCCTAATTCGTTCGTTTATTTAATTTTTTTAGTATAATAACACAAATGAGATATTTATATAAATATTTTTTTTTTAATTAGTCAACGTTACAAATAGAAAAAAAAAGGCAAAACTAGTCAACAAGGTTTGGTTTAAAGTTCCTTTGAATCATCTTCACTATCTTATCTTTTCATTTTTATTTGCTACAGATTTTTTTCTTTTCGTCATTCTCATTTTATAAACACACGAAAAAAGATAACTTTTATTATTTTAGATTGTGCTCTGTCACTTATTGTTCTACAAACCATAGCCATGCTAGAAATAATTCAATCATCATTTATTTTTCTTCTATTATTAATTGTGCCAAGTGTTGAAGCCAAAATGACAGCAGTTGATGTTATTGCACTATTGATTGGACTAGCTATTCTTATATTTGGTTTATGTGCTCTAATTGGTTGTTATGCTCGACGACGTAGTGGATAAATTTAGATTTTCATTTAAAATCAAATAATTATGTTTTGGTACTCTTTTTTTCTATTTTTTTAATAACTTAATATAAAATTATTTTCAAAATGTTACATCGTGTTTTTTTTTTCTTTTTTCTCTTATTTATATTTTTTTTAATAGACAACAACTGTGAATAAAAAGAACTAGTGATTTTTTTGTATTTGTGATAATTGTAGTATATTATGTCTGTATCACGATCATCAGCACGGCAAGTACATACTGTTTTGGGTGGTGGTATACGATATGAAACAGTTGAACTTGTTCTATCAGCGATACCTAATTTTGAATTGAAACAAAAAGGACGTATTCTTCATTTGTTTGCAGAGGTAAGGAATCACAAAAATTAAATATAAAACAAAAACGAAAGAATACATAGAAAAGTCGTTTTGATAAATATATTCTATAATAATCAATAGATTCATGATAAAATGATTTATGAAAGATCATAGGATTTTTTTGTTTGTTTTTGTCAGTGTGTTCGTTTACAATATGACTTTGTTCAATTAAAAGACTTGAAAATCGATCGAAAAGATTGTTGAGTAATAAAAGTTTGGTGAATGTGTATGCAAGGGTCTATCATGAATGTCTCGAGCGGAGAGAGGATCATCCTCTAATCTCGAGAAATTTTCGTTATATTTCACAGTAACGTTCAAGGGTTGTGTTCGTATTTTTGTTCACCAAATCTCAAAACAAAATGCTCGAATTCTAGCGACATCGAGACGCCCACGGGGTCTATCCATATAATATGACGATATACTAATTGATTATGAAAAGCTTATTTACAAGAGTTATTTAAGATAATGTCTTATTTCGTGACGACAAATGATTCACTTGACAAATCTGATGTTCGAACAGATAAGGAAATTCTTCAGAAAATTTCTTTTTCAACATTACTAATTCTTTTGATATATCACATCAAAATTGAGGAACGTTATATTTATAGATTTACAATGCTTTCGTCCAAGAAATTCAAGAGGCACTTGATGAACGACAAAATAATCTCGATAGTTTTCTTGTTCGTACTCAAAGTAATACATCATTAGCAGAACCATTTGCATTTGAATCACAAATTGATACTGATACATATCCAATTAATTTATCTTCAAAATCAACAGATGAATTATTACTACCATCAATTGAATCAGATAATAACATATCAAATGAAACTGTTCCATCATTAGTTGTTCCCAATGAAAAAGATCAATCTGAAAAACATCCATGTCATCAACAACAATTAAGTTGGACATCAGTAAAAGATACTTTTAATATTAAAAAAGAAATTGTAACACCAGTAAGACAAAATTGTGTTTTATCTTTTTTTCTTTTTCGTTTATTTTTTCTCTAATTTATTTCAGCCAAAAACAAAACGACGTCAATCAAAAACTTCATCTAATTCAAAACAAAAAAAATTATCTTCAATACCATCAATGCGTCAAATGACAATGACACAATTATTTGATCCAATTGAATCGCCTAAATCAACTAGAACTTCGACTTCTACTTCTATAAAACAAGAACCAGATATACCAGGCAATGATACAATAATGTATATACCAGAATCACTTATCGGTTTAGCCCAACCATCGGAATCAATGTCAGATAATGAAAGTGAACAAGTAAAATTCATTTTGAATTTTTTAATCATTTAAAAAATTCATAATTATTTTAGAATAATTTATCAGATTTATTGGCATCGATCAGACACAATAAAATATCAAATTCACCGTCATTTAAACGTAAATACATTCCTTCACCAATTATGAATAATCCAATTCCTGAACAAACAGCAACAACAACAACAACAACAACAACAACGGATGAAGAAGAAAATATTCAAAATGAAGCTCTTATTGAATCACCTTATGCTGGTATTGATAATGAAGAATTACTTTATGCTTGTCCAATGTGTCGTAATTATTGGCTGGGTCTACCTGAAGAACTTCGTCATAAACAAGGTTTAAAATGTCGTCATCGAAAACGACCAGTTGTTCATACACCAGAGCACTTTTGGTCATTAGGCATTCCAAATACACAAACATGTATTCAACGTGGTTATGGTGGTGTTCTTCCACCAGATAAACCAATAGAAAGACCAAGAAGGCCAAGACGACAATATCAACGAAGATTACAAGAACGACAACTGCAACAACAAAATGATAATGAAGAAGAATAGAGAATTTATTTATTTTTCTTATATATATTATTATGTCAGATTCTTTTCCTTTATTCACCATTTATTCAATAAAACAAAACAAAAAAAGGATCTTATGTGAATAATAGTACATTTTCTATTTTGTTCTTTAAATACATTGTAAAATATTTCTATTTATGAAAGAATAGGAGTTTATTTTATTGAAATTAGATGAAAGGTATCACAAATATATTGTAGAATAAATTAATTCTAGAATAATTCATACAAATAATAAACACTATTCAATGCTTTCAAGAACATGAATTTCAATTAAGTATTATCGACAGTTTCTATTGTACCGATGATTAACCATCAGTAGGTGGAACTACCGGAATTTACTTAAACCAACGGATTTATCTGTACGTTGCTCTGAGTGTCTTTCTTGTCCTCACTCTCAACAAATGTTCATTACAAAAAAAAAGGAGCGTGGATGTTTTTGGATAACTTTTGATAAAAACAAGATAAAACGCTCTTATTTTTTACCTAGTTGCATCTAATTATGTATTGTAGATTCTTCTAAGATATTTTCTCAAATTTCTTTAAATAAAATTTATAATAAATAAAATATCGGAAAAATGATTCATTTTAACATCAGAAAAAAAAGGAAAAATTTTGATTCTTTTTACAGCATTGCATTGAAAAATCGTCCGAGAGTTTTTGACTCCGATATCTATGACTTCTAAATAACTAAATCTAAAAATCTAAGTCTTATGCAGTTTTGAAGATCTTCCATTGGCGGTTTGGACGCACATCTGACAATTGATAATTCACTATAATCATCTGATAAGATACATTAAAGCTTGTCTAGCTAAAATGAACTATATTTGGTCAAATTTGAACAGTGAGATTTTTAGATCATAAGACAGCTGAATTTATTCTTTCAAACATGTTCTATAAATAATTTTCGTATATTTTCTACCGATAGATGTCATCTGTTTTGAATAATGACGAGAATAAATGGTAGCCACAAGTCAAAACCAAGCATTTCTTTTTTGTGCAGAAACAGCGAAAATAGAATCCTATTGTATTTTATCATATTTCGAACACTATCTTATCATTTAAAAAATATAAATAATCGTATTATTGTTAATATTTGAGCTACAATTTGACATCAATAGATCACTTGGCATTGTTGTCAAAGCTGTAAAAAATGTGCTTTTTTAGAGCGTATAAAAACAACAACAACAACAACAAGTGCGTTATCATAATGTTTTGATTATAACTCGTTGTAGGAACAAACTTTCAAAGAAAAATATCTGACCATCATAAGACTTGTTATCTTACACACAAATACAAATTAAAATATTTTATTGAGAGTAAGAAACTTTTGAGGAATGTGTACTTTTTGCATCACTCTAATGCAATGATTTCTTTTGGATGAATATGTTACTGTGACTTTCTATCCTTTTAGATTTATCACAGTTCGACCAAATGAAATGAAAATTTTAATGAAACTAGAATTTTCATATATCAAGATACAATGTAAGTTTCAGCTCTTCGTTATCTTAACTTATTGAGTTATGACAACGCAAAAGTTCGAGTTGAAAAAATTTCGAATATATGATTCGATGCATTGTTACCTTCTTTTTCTTAACATGAAAGCTGTAGCTCTCTATCTTATCTCGATCAAAAGTTAATAAAAAACAAAAATTCTATCCATTGTCTTTTGAAATAGGCATTAGGTTTTTGTACACAGCCTAATCCATTTCGTTGAATAATAAAATATATAGAAAGATTTTACATAAAAGTTCACCCATCTACTGATCAATGGATGATTTTAATTTCAAAAAACAACTGACTTTATTCACATCAATTGTTAAAAGCTTTTCAGTTTTAATTCTTCATAATCGAGATAAATTTATTCTTATTTTTTAAGACACAACATTATATATATATATTTTTTTTTTATTAAATAAAATTTAATCAATATAAAAAAGAAAATCTCTGCAATGCATTCATCATTTTTTTTTTAATAGTTTTGTTTATATTACATATTCATTATGTGTTACTTTACCATTAAAATCATCATCTTCTATTGTATGTAATGATGTATAAGCTCGTAAATTGAGAACAACAGGTAAATTTTCTGCAACAATTGAATGATGTACAATAAATGAATTTAATGTTGAAAAAACTTTTTTTGTTCCCTTGAAATAATTTTCATCAAATTTTATTTATAAATAATTTATAAATAAACTTACTCGTAAACGATAACCAGTATTATCTTGATCAATTAAATAATGAACAACACATGATCGTTTCATATATTTTGGTACACGAACTGAGAGAACATAGGTATTTGTTGATGTTACAGATGTTGGTCGTCGAACAAGAAAACTGCCAATTGAACGACATGATAATGCATCTTCTACAGCTTCTCTAATAAAAAAAAAATTTTTATTATTATACACATCGAAGTAGATAATAATTTATTTAATTTGCCTAGTTATATTTTCATGAAGCCATGGAGCATCTTCATCAGGGACACTTGGTGTTGATGGTAATGGAGATGGATTTGGAGCAAAACTAAATCATATTTAATATATTTAATAGCAATATCATATTATGATAATTATTGTTGATATATAAGTTTTAAAATGATCATGAAAAAATTCCGTAAATAAATTAGATTCTTAAATTTTAAGATCATTATTGTTTCTTTTTTTATCCGTTACCATTTTAACAAAAATTTCACTTCCATTAAAACTCAACATATTTTATTTACATTAGTTACTTTCCTGTTGATATTCATAGAAGGAATCAATTATGTAATTTCTTACATACCTTTTAAGAACTATTGATGATGGTCTATTAATAGAAATAATAGAATTTTGAATACTTTTAAAATCATCACTTAATGATGAATCTGTTTCTTCATTACTATCTGCTGCTGTTGTTGTTCCTACTATTGAATGTGCAGATCTTTTATCAAATAAATATCAAATATCGTTTTGTTTTTTTGAAATATAATAATATGTCAAACATACTTGCTTTTCATTCGTTGACTAGTATTGCTGCTAGCAAATGTTCGTCTTATTGTCTCAAACATTGATCTTGTACAAATGTATACTTAGCCTATTCTTATCTGGAAATAAGAGAATAACTTTGAACATAAACAATTTACCTTTTGTTGAAGAGAAAGAGAGAAATACAGAAAGAGAGAACAACTAAGTAAACGTTCTTTATGATGCAATTGACGATGATCAATGTGGTAGACACCAACAAAAACAGAAAAAAGAAGAGAGCGAGTGATGATAGACGTGTGAGAATAGTTGATTAGTTTATGGTCAAACAACAACAAAAACTGTATTGTTTGATCTTTTTCCCATCTTGGCATTATACAAAAATATCAAATAGCTGATAGTTATCCTTCTTCACCTATAGATGATGGTCATTCTGATAATCGATTAGGAATCTATCTCTTACTGACGACTGACCACTATCAACTACATTGAACCGATTGTGCAATCTGACTCTTGAGAAGTCAATGAGATTTTTTTTCTCTTTTTCTTCTTCGGATGGCCGATAGTATATATGTGTTATGTCAGTAACTATTCTATGTATTTCGGAAGATGAATACGATTGATATAAACACTATCAACAATAGATGTGTATGTGTATATGATAGGTAAAAGAAGATTGTATCTCATATGACATTCAACTTTATCGAAGACAATTATAACTTACTTTTGTTTCATTATTGGTCTTGACTAACTAACTATGTGTTATATTGATCAATCTTTTCTTCTCATCTTTCGTTTATAATTACATCATAAACCAGAATCGTGCATAGAGAAGTAAAACATTATCTTTTTTGATCTCAAGTATCTCAATTATATTTTTCTCGATCAAATCGAATACATGATTAACTAATCAATTTCTTTTATTCTTGTCCATTACGAATCACCATAAAAAAAAATGAGATCATATTTTTTTTTTCTTTTCAGAATTTGTTTCATTCTGTAATATTTCAAGATAATAAATGCATATATATATATATGAATGAACAAAAAAGCACGAAAAATATAATGGTCAACTATAAAACCCACACTTGAGAAAAAGAAATTAAAGTTCTGATATTTTATTTGTAATGAAGAATTAAACCACTTGATTACTCCAAACAAGCCATAGAGCATGAATGCATCCTGGTAGAAAACCAAGAATGGTTAATAAACTAAAAAAGAAATAAATAGAATATATTATTTAATAAAATCCTTGAGAATAAATATTAACTTACATATTTAAGAAAAAATGCAAAGTACAACCAACTTGAATTAAAGCAGCTGCCGGTGGAAAAATGATAGCTAAGATCGTTAAAAGACTTAAAAAGAAAACAATTTACATAAGTTAATTTTGTATCGAAACAACATACATAGTTCCAAGTAAACCCATGTTACCAATCGATAAGCAGTAAGGATAGAAAAGTTATGTATCTCGACAACTTTTTCTCTTTTTTTCTCTCACTGGTACAAGGATTTTTTTTCCTCTCTCTAACTTCCCACACAATAAAGATGCGTTAATATTGATATGCTTTTTCTTCTGATGCTCGCTTTTTTCTTTTCCTGTCATATCTATAAATGGTACCAATCCTTGTGCTCCGTATATTTAGAACTCATGTTTCTTTTTTCTTCCTCGCGTACTATATACAATCTGGTGCCATATTATAATAAACATTTTGTTTTACTTATTATTCTTGATTCTACACAACTCATACTTCAGACTAAACTATAATACATACGATCTGGTTGATAATGATCAGATAGTATTATAGGATTTTAATTCATTAAATACACTACAAAATATGATTCGTATTTGAAGGATATCCTTTCTATATTTCTGTGTAAATTTATGCCAAAACTAGAATATGATCAGTAAAGTGTTTATGTCGTATGCAAGATTAGAGACAATTATTTATCCAACACATCCAAAGGATGTCCATTGAGTGTTTATTCAGCTTCGAATATATGCCGTTTAATGTTGATGACGTGAAGAAAATATTGATCAGAATTCTACATCCAAGCATATACTAAACTATGCATCATTTACCAGCGTACTGTTTTTTTTTTATTCACTATCTATAGAGATCGTTAACCGCAAACATCAATTAATGAATTTAAAATTTCATCAACGTCTGTTAAGAAATAATGTCCATTCAAAAGAGAATTTCTATTTGAAATTCATTATTATTATTTTTTTTTGAATATTTTTATTTTATCAACTAAACACACAAAGTAATGCTCCTTTATAGATGACAACGATCAAATCTTTTTATTATTTGAAACAATTCATAGACAATGAATAAATCCTAACACAAAACTGAGAGAATCGAAAAGACGAGAAAAAAACAACTATATCATTGCAGATCCGTATAGGCTAAAATGTGAAACTTACATGTCTTCTTTTGGCTTTACTATACTATAGTAAAAAATACGTAAAGTAAATCATTTATGACAAATAATAATTGTTGTCCAAGGATAATCAATTTGTCCTAGAAGCAATCTGTCTTATTTATTTTTGCATTTCGAACAGATATTTTTTGCTTTAATATTGTTTTGCTGCCGTATTATTTTTTATTTACTATGATGTTATTCACTCGTTATTTATTTTTTCTTAATGTACTATTATTATTAATTCTTCTAAATCATTGATTTATCTGACAAAGAAATTTGCTATACAGATTCATTATTTCTACAATAAATCCTAACGTCATATTCTATATCGAGATACACTTAGAAATACTGATATTGATTATCTCCAAAGGTTAGAAATTCATTAATTCATGCTTTTTATATTGGTTAAATAATGATGGCTGTGAAAAATCAATACGTCACTAGTCATTTTCCTTGACATCTATTATATAATCATTTATCTATACAAAAATTTGAAACTTTACTATTTAGAACATTGGAAAAAATGTATTCCAACCATTTGAATTTCATGGAAGACTTTGCGCAACGTGCTAGGACAGTCTAAGCCTTATCGTTAGTGCTATTCAGTGCTTTTTTTCATTGCTAAGAAGCTATAGAAAAGGAATCTAATGTCTGTTGTCATCAGCTGTTGCACAAAAAAAATCGTACGCGATGATCTTTGTCTCAGATTGCTAAGGTCTCTAAGATGGTAGAGAAGGAGTGGAAAACGGTGACTTCAAACTTACACTCACTATTTTCCTTTGAAAAATATATGTCAATTCCATATGAAGAAAACAAAAAACTAATATAGTTCAAAATACATTGTTCATCAATCTTGAACGGAAGCAAAAATTATCAATATACTATATAATAAAATAAACACTAAACGAAAGTAAAGTAATTCTATAATTGAATTACCAATATTGTATTCTAGTCGAGTTTTTTTCATGTGCTTGATATGCTTAGGCCTCAAGATGTGTTCTTATCATATGACTTTCTTTCCCTAGACAAAAAATTTAAATGCTTGCACATGTTATGTGCACATTTCAAGCAACTAATTACGCTGAATTTATGAAAATCACACAAAAGAGAACACTAGAAACAATCAATTAAAGAGTTTTCATTGCCATTGATGATATCTGAATCTACTTTCTCATATTGATGTTTCTTTTTTTATGTTCTATCTGTTACAAACTTTGTTATTTAAGCTGCGAATTTTTATCATTAGCCGAATTGTTGTGAATATAAGATAGAAGAAACAAAAAACGAAAAGCACATTTAAAATATAATTAAAATTAATTAGTTTCAAGCATCATAGATATCGTTTTCATAGTTGTGAAAGGTGATCGAATTCCACGAAGTATACTATCACTAGCTTGCGATGGGGGATAAACTTTAATTGTTAATCTGTGCAACTCATTATGTTTTTCATAAATTATTTCGTTTATGATCATTCCATGAATAAGAATGTAAAGTGATGAAACAAGAAACTCAAGCACTTGAGCTTGCTAAAATATCTCAAGTCTTGCCTCATGATATGTCCATATCACATGACTTTCTTGCTCAACATACTCAAGAACATCATGCGCATGAAATAGAAAGTTCATTGTTCGATAAAAACGCATTATAATTAAAGACATTTTTTTCTTAACTTCTTTTATCATTCTTTACGTGAAAGAATGCGTCTTTTTTTTTGATAAGTCATCACATTCTCTGATGTGTTTTAGTTATGCAGCGATGTATAATTGTTATCAGTTAGTATAATAAAAGATTTTAAGTGCAATTTTATCAAAGCAAAAGAAAATATGTTTCAATCAACATTATTTCAGATAAGAATTATATTTGAACTTATTCATACAGTAAAAAAGTATGAATAAAATAAGTTTTACTAGTTATTAACATAAGCCAATATCGATTTGTGATCAGAATGTGATAATTAAATAAAACAGGTGAATTGTGGATTGATTACAGAATAAATAATAAGACAGTATTGATATAGATATACATTCAACGAAAATTGAATGATACATTGTCATCAGCAGTCTTTTTACTTGTACTATTTTTATGTCAACTTTTTACAGTTGATATGAAAAATATGAAAAAAATTCATTTTTTACATTGCAACATCTCTAAACTCTCAATAATACAAGTAAATTGTCTGAATTTTTTTTATCATAGATAGAACCCATTTAGGCGTTCTGTCGAAAAATATTTCATTGATATTTCTTCAATTAGAGCTGATTTATTTGAAGAATGCGAACCACTACGGAATTTGTTTTTCTTGATGAATTGAGAATTTAGCATTTCACTGCGAAATGAAGCGGTATATATTAATAAACATTTTATATACAAGTTATTCAATTTCCAACAAGCTTTCAAACTTATAGGACTCATTTCTTAACAAACATAATTGCATCGAATAAAAAATTAAAAGTACTGTTTCTGAAAAAACTTTCATCCTTTTCCCCAAACTTACAGTGTTATATTAGGACAAAAATAAGACAAAGGAAAAGCAACGAAATATTCGTCACCATTGTCGAATTTTATATGAAATTATGTTTTTTTTCCGAATATAAATGCAAAATTTTCAACTTTTTCGAGAAAAATTAAAGCTGAGATTTTGTTTACAATTCGATGCTAATTCAAAATATTATGATAAAGAAGCATCATTTACTACTGCTCATTTTTCTCAATACATGAAAGATTCAAAGGAAAACATACTCAATAAATATAGTTTTTTTTTTGTTTATTATTAACATTAGTTATAGAAGGTATGGATGTGGGTGTGAATGCATTCTTCACTTACAACCACATATTATCTTGGTTGGAGATAATTTAGAGACTGATCCAAGAGCTTCATTTAAAAGCGCTCAAAATTTGCCATTTAATCCTTTGCTTTTGGAGGAATGCTATCCTAAATTTTTCTTTCCCACTTTACGAATCAGGGAGAGATAGAATTCATATTGTAGAAAAGCTTTGTTCCCATCTTCAACATACGAAAAACAAAACGAGATTTTGTATACGATTTAAAAGAAAAAATATCCAAACGGAAATGTATCCAAGAAATCCTATTCAATACAATTATGTCAAAAGCTTAGTTAAATGTAAGTTATTGATGAAAATGTGTTTGATTTTTATTAATTATATCAAAACTTATGAACATTGATACCATTTCGCGATTTTTTTCTTTCAAAACTGTGTTTATTTTGATCGTTTTCCTCTTATTTTATTGTATATTGATCAATATTTATGCACAGCATACTAAACAATTAAAAAATAAATTTGAAAATATTCTTAGAATCGATTTATACAATATCCAGATTATCCTAAAGTCTTGTTACTAGATCAGGTTATTCAATCAACAGAAATTACTCTAGCAACATCAATATATAAGATACTGAATATTTTGTAATTATATTTGAAGTAAATGTTATGTGACTTAAGCATTATCTAACAATAAAAATGCTAATTTCTCGAGTTTACCACATGGGAAAAAAACATTCCTACAATATTATGTAATTACACATCTCCAATGTCATTAAAGCTAAAGATAGAAGAATTTACCATAATACTCATATAGTTCAATGAGATGATAGAGGAAACGTTTAGTGTTGTTGAATTTATCATAAGGGAAAACAAGCATTTTTGTTAACAAGGTCCAAAACTTTTCGACCATGCATTTAAATTTTCATGAATATCGTATGTTGAAAGAATATCTTTTATTCTATCGATTAATATCTAATTGAAATATTTTTTCGTCAACTGAGTTATACTCATTCAGACATGTATTTTTCTATCATCTTTTACGCAAACTTTCGTGTTGATCACTCTAAGCATCAACCACTGATTTGTTCACTCATTTCTTCTGCAACCAATTTTCAAAAATTTGATTAACATACTTTAATGCATGCTAGAGGACATTATAGTCTATGTAATCGTATAAAATGTTTAACGAATGATAAAACTAAATTCATGAAAAGTTTGAAAGAAAACATTTACGCAAAAAAGTATGACATATAAGCTTTTCAAATAGATGGCAACAAGTTTATACAGAAAAGTATTATTGTTAATGTCTATCAAATAGTTTAGTCATTAAATCAAGAAATGTCGTTCCGGATCATTTGTATTCAATGAAAACTATTGAATGTAATCATCATTTATATTGATATCATCATCTACATTTTCATGTTTCTTTTTTTGTCGACTTGTACGTTGTTTTTTGCATTGTTAATATGATCTACAAGTTCCTTTAAGAGAGTATAATTCTTTTTCTGGCCATTTCGATTGATGTGTATCTTGCTCAACACTATGCAACTAGTGAACATTCACTTTCTAAATCAATCTTCATTTCTTTTATAACTATTTGAAGAGAAGAACGATTAATTAAATCTCTATTGCCTAACAATAGCTACTACGTATAAATAAATACTCACATAAGGAAAAAAAAGAGGAAATACGTGACAATGGCGTGAAACAGTCGGAGAGTAAGACAAGTGTCATGAATGAAGTGAGTCATCTAGAGACCTGCGGGACAAACTTTTCTATGTCCCGAATCCCGTTTGTCCCGTCCCGAATTTTTTCGAATTATCCCGAAAAACTCCGTTTGTCCCGTTTGTCCCGTAAAAGGAAAAAAATAAAGATGTAGTTTTGTTCAATAGCAGTACATGTCTTCTATATACGCTCAATCGAAACAATTTATTCATATCTATGATTATGAGATGATTTATGAATTTCTGATAAGTATTATTGACTATACAATGTCGATCAGAAAAAACGTTCATATACGGATAAAATTTAAAGTTTGCTATAGGTCCAGCGAAATATCCGAACTTCGAATATTAAAAAGTATTTATCTGCCTGTACCGAAGTTTAGAAAAATAGATTAATATAAAGTACAACTGCAATTGTAATACACTCTTGCTCTCATCCATACACTATTTGATCGGTGAAGTGTGTTAACCAAATAAGGCGATGTGCTTAAATGGCATTAGAGGTAAAATTGCTGATAAACAGAATGATAATAGACAAATATTAAAGTATCTCGTGGCTTGTTTTTTTGTGTTTTTCTTTGACACTTTTTATTTAAATACTAAAATGTTTGTGAACAATATGAAAATTAAAGTTTACAACGGATTTCGATATACAGGCTCAAAAATTTCGGGACAACATTATTTTTCGAATTATCCTGAATCCCGTTTGTCCCGTTCCGAAAAATTTTCGGGATAGTCCTGTNTGATTGAATTCCTTTTTCACCTGTTCTAGCAGTTTTTCTTATAGTCAAAATGAACAACCTATATGACAATTTCCATTCTCATCAGCTTCAAAACGTTTGAAAGACTTTTCTGATTCGCTATAGGAATTGGCTCATTACAGCTTTTATAGAGCTTTCGACGACCATCTTAAAAAAAAAAAGAATCAATGTTCTATCGTTTTCTCAAGTCGCGATATATGCAAAGCAAAAAGGTCTTACAAAAATTTTCAATATGATGGGAAGCGATACTGTTATGTAGGTTGCTCATTTTGACTATAAGAAAAACTGTTAGAACAGGTAAAATGGAATTCAATCATACAGTTTTATAGAGCTTTTCGCGGCGCGTCTTTTGGAAAAAAAATTCAAGGTTTTATCATTTATCTAAGCCAAGATATGTGCTAAATACAAAAATGTTAGCGCATTATCGACACCAGGTATTGAAGTAAAAAAATGTCACTTTTTTTTCTCATGCACTTTTCACACTTTAAACTGCATTTGATGCCCAACATTAATATACCAAAAGATGCAGCGCATTCGGGGTTTTCTCGCTATATATAGTAGATTAACAAGTAAAAGAATTACAGTAACAAAAATAAAAAAAAAAATGGGGGGGAATTTCAATTGGCCCCCACTGTAATTAGTGGATCAGTTTCATATGCAGTAGAAAGCCCAAGCTTTTGAACTTTACGCCAATGTGCTCGAATGTAATGATACCAACAACATTTTCAATCAATACCAGGAAACTAAATTAAAAAGAAGTTAAATAGAAAACTCAAATAGATGAGTTTTGAAACAAATCAATCACACTGACTGTATTATGGAATGCATTAATAATTGCACGTTCAAAATCCGTCATAAATTTTTTCACTTTCCATTCCATATTCATTTGTTTAGCTACTTTTTTTAAAACTCTTCAAAATCACGTCATATATCGATTGTGTTCGTGAAGATGATAAACACGATACTAGTGGAATAGCTTAAAGAAACAAAATATAAAAGAATACATAGGTAATTAAGAAACTAAAAAAGCTAAAACCGTTTTTCAGCGGCTGATACTTACTTCACCATGATATTTACCCATCAAAACATATACTTGTTGAAATAATAAAGATCTGGTTTTAAATGTACCATCACATAAAATCATATCAGAATGAAATAAAGCAGCTAATAGTTTAGGGTGTGGTTGTGGGTGTTGTTCTTCTGTTCACCCACACCCACACCCTCAATATTTACGCATTATTGTTAGAATTAATATAGTTACTGAATGGTGGAGACCAGAATTTTTTGAAAGACAATACATGAAAAATATGCAATATCATGTGATAAAGTTTTATTGTTTTGAAGATTTAAAATCGAGAATTTTGTACTTTATACGACTACATGCATTTGGATTTGATTTAGATTTTATCATGATCTTAATAATTTCACATGTATTAGATTACATATTGTTATTTATGTTTTTTTTTACCCTTTGATTACACGATGATATTGATACATGCTATGAATTTAAAGTTTATGTTAATATGAGAGGATCTTATTCTTTTTGTTAATGTTGAACATTCTTACTAGGACATGATCTATATTGAAAACTTTAGATATCAGTACGACATGTTTCATTGAACATATGCTTTTTATAAACAAAAGAATCAATAATTGTCACGGTTGCTGGATTGAAATGTTATAAGTCAGAAATTTGCCAATGAAAATTCGGAATCTTTTTTCTATAAGTTTCGAAAAGTAGTTATTTGATGTTTAAATACATATATTGCCTTTTTTTCTTAAAACATACTTTGTTCGATCGGCATTTTATATGAAAATGGTAAATGACGTGGTTTTCTTTTCTTCTTCAATCTTATCTATACTCATATATGAATCCTTGAACTGATCATTCACAGCTTAATCTAAATCAGTTGAACACTATTCAATTATCATGTAAAAAAGTTTCTTCTTAAACTTAAAACTTCATTCATAACGGTGAAATGGTTTATTCAAATGGTTTCGTTTAATAGCACAGTGTATTCGGTTTTGTTTAGAAAAGCTTTCGATTGAAGGAGACATGGTCTGTTAGTACTCGAAAACTTCTGTCCCACATATGATTAAAGCAGCATAATGAAAGTGCATTAATTGCTGCAAAGAGTTAATTTCGAAGTTATAATTAAACTAATAAAAGCCCGAATACAGACAAATATAATAACTCGGTAAAAGTTCATAAAGTCGAAAATCATTTAAAAAAATGTTAAAATTTGGAAATATTCTTGCCACTTCAAGAGATCTGGCAACCGTGATAATTATTATTTTTCTATAGGAGTGAAATTGATAAGCTAGTCTTAAGCTGTCATAATGTCATCTGAGAATAGATAGAAATAATTTATTATTCCTTCGATATTAATTCATGCTTATGATGGAAGTTACCTGGTCTCATCATATGATTAGATTAGTGTCATAATATCTGCTATTGTACGTTTCGTATCTTGTTATTCTCGAAAGAGTTTCACCTGAGTCGTACAAACAGAATATTTTGAAGTCTTGCAATAATGCTGATAGTGCAATCTTGTTGGATCTGACATATGACTTTTTGATCTGAGTAACAATCTCTTAATTGGTTCCTTTGATGTGGTTTTTCCTTTAAAAAAAAATTTCAGAGAACATTCAAGTACATGAATGTACGTCTGAAGTACAAAAGTACTTATTTTTCTATCTTACATGGCAATCTTTTAGCACTTTCATCAAATAGGAATTATGCTAGCAGTTTTTTTTAAAATATGACAGAAGACTAGAAGAGTTTCTAAATATAATATATTCCTTTTGCATGATTAAGGATAAAACTATTTTGACAATCAATCATAGGGATATTTAACTCATTTTATTAGAAAAAAAAGAACAAGCAGCCCACAATATCTTGTACAATTTGATACGCCAAACGTAAAGCCAACATTTCTTATAATATCATACTATAGGACGCTGATTTTATCTAATTTCGGCCTCTATCCAATTATTTTCGTAAAATTTATCAAAATTATAAAAAATAAAGAAAATAAACAAATATCCATTTATAAAATATAAATCAAAAAGAAAAGAAATTCTCGAAAAAAAAAGATTATAAAATAAGAGGAACCCAATAATTGGATTTGCTCAATAATATCATTTGAATGAAAGAAAGTTAGGTTTAGGAACAAATAAAATTCAAGTTGTTTTGATGTGGATATTGTTATTGTATATGGTTGACTAGATTGTCTTTATTCTCATCTATAGTACTGGAATATTTGTTTCCATAGAAGAAATCACAGATGTATTCATGACTGTACTATTTACTGAGAAATAGATTAAGAAAATAAATGGTTTCGATGGTACTTCTATCAAAGATCAATTTAATTATAGAATATAATTAAAAAGAATTTTTACTGCTATGGGTAAGTGAACAACTATTAAACATAACATGATAATTGAAGAGAAGAAATAGTTCTTGTTTTAATGAAAACGTTAAAAGTTAACAATGACTTTTTTTAGCGTTGGCAACTGTATGTATTGCTTGATTTATTTTCTTACATTGATTCATGAGTATTCGTTGAACAAAAGAAGATGAACTAGAAAGTCTTCATTAAACATACAAAACATGTTTTTTATGTTGTAAAAAATAAAAAATAAAGTATTGAGTATTGTAGCTTATAGTGAAATTTAGAGAGTAGCAACGTCAGTTGCTATTATTAGTATAATAAACAAAAGATGTCAAAACATCGTGACGAAAACGAACAACTTCAATAAAATAGTACATTGGAAGAACATTACACCCTTTCGAATACAACTGAGAATTCATTTACAAACTATTTATTTTCTCTCTATGGTTCTTAATTGCATACATATGCACCAATTCATAATCAATAAAATAGCCAAATAGACAAAGATTACAATTGATTCAAGATACAAGTCATTCATATGATCAATTTTCTTTTTGATATTATATTAAAAACGTAGACTAATATATTTTGTAACGAACTTTATTTTAGTATAAATGTCAAAAAAACAATACAAGAAAATAACGAATAACAGTAAACGAATTTTTTTTTGGACTCTTTATTTTGCATAGAAAAATAATTTTTTTGATATGAAAAGAAAGGTCACTGAAGAACAAATCACATATTAGATACTATCTGATCATAGCATCATCATTTTTTATTATAATGAGTGATCGGAAACTTTTTTTAGACAGGATATTTGTTCACCTTTGATCCACAAGAAAGTGTTTTCAACGAGTCAAAAACTATAGATCGCAATCCACATTTGAATATAGGTTTCTAAATGTTGTGTCCATTATTGTTCGAGAGTAGTAAGGATCTTTTGAAAGACCTGAAAATTTATTTCTAATGGTAAAGCAACAGGTTTTTATTGATCTTATAAGTCTCTTTTCGAATATGTTACGAATTATCGGAGTCAGTCAGTTTGTAGAGTGAACCCTTCTTTACAAAATGTGATATTGGACGAAGCTGTAGCTTTTATTCAAATGATGCTACATGCATGTTTTTAAAAGCTCCTTTCAATGTAAAACAGTTGTCGCTTTTTCAAAATGAATATTTACGAAAAACAAAAACTGAGATGCTTTGCCGAAAGACAGAGAAAGCTTATAGGGTAAATTTTGATATACAAGCTGATATATCAATAAAGATCTTAACTTTTAGTTTCGAATTTCAATAATGAAAATACAAAAAATTTTCGTTCAAACTAATTCTTTTGGCTTTTTCAAAGATTATTTTATTATTCTCGATCAAAAACTGAGACAAAATTTCTAAGCCTATATTCGAAAAGAGGATAAAATCATAGGTTTGGACTCATCAGATATACTTTTTAGCGATTTAAAAATCAGCAAACATCTTGTCTTAAAACTTTTCGATCACCCATTATAGCACAAAACAAAAACAAAAACAAAACCTAATGTTACAACTAAATATTATTCAATTTTTTTCGATGATCACTATTTAATAACCAAGAATTTTTAGCTGCTGTTAAACATTGTCGCACTTGATGATCATTATATTTTTGATTAAATAAAATTTGAGTTATTGCATTATAAAATTGATTTGATATTGTTGGTAAATTTTTTGTTTTATTTTTTTCATTGTTTATTTGTGTATGTTTCAAAAGTAAAATTAATTTTTGAAGACCATCATGTCGTTCGCCAGGTTTCTTTGATTGAATCAAACGATTTAATGAGTTTAATGTATCTGTTGGCATATTAAGATGAACTAAAAGTATATCCATCAATAATTGATCACATTGAGCATCATTGACAAAAATCTAATCAAACAAAAAGTTAAGAATATTGTTTGAGAATTTATTTCAAAATTTCATTTTTTACCTTTCCACGATTCTTAGCAATCAATGTTGCCCATTCATCAGGTGATATTTGAGTAAATTTTTGAGGATTTTTAAGTATAATCTGAAGAGCTTGTATAAATTTTGAAAGTAAAATTTCCAATGAAAGTTGTTCATTAAGAAGATATGCCCGTAATTGTTGTACTATAACTGCATTCTTTGATGCATCATTTGATTCCAAATAATGAAACATTTCACGATGTGCAGTAGAATGATCATTTTTATTATTATCTTTAGGAACAGCAGAAGCTAAAATTAAAAAGCAAACACACAAGTTATTTAAATCAGAACAATATTTCAAAATCTTCGGCACATCAATTTCTTTTTATTGTGAACAAAAAGAGAAATCTGTTTTCTCAAACTATAAGATGCTATATATTTCAAACTAAGTGAGTTTAGAATAATCGAATGATTTGTAGCATATACTGAATGTTTCAGCTGAAAAGAACGTTGTTTTGGTGAGATATCAATTTTACATAAAATATTTCTTTGTTGCAGACATGATACAAAAAAGTTAAATCTACTTTAATGTTCAATATCTCAACAGAGAAAACATTCGTTTCGATTGAAACTTTCAAGATAGTCTAAGGATCGCCTAACCTGTCTATGGGCAAAATTTCAGCTCAATATTTCGTTACTTCATATTCCACTGAGTATCTAAAGATGGATCGAAAATTCAATAAAATAATTATAAGTCGACTCTAAAGGCTCATGGGAACGAATCTTGTAAAACTTTTGCTAGTTTTACCAAGACATCCTCGTAGGTCCAATTTGAGCTGGAACAACAGCCATTGATTCAGGTACTTTTCTCGTTAGTTTAAATGCCAATAGTGATAATAACTAGAATTTTTTCTTGTTACTATTTTAGATGAGAACTGAAAATTACCTATGATTCATTCAACATGTAATTCATACTTGAAAGCAATATTTTTTAATATTATCCATACGAAAAGAATCTCTAAATAACTGGTTAAAGCAAAACAATATAAAAAAAAGCCAACCCACTTGATTGAACGAAAGTGAAGACAAACATCTTTCATCGTATTTTTATTTATGATTCATCTTCGATATGATGAAAGAGCATAACATTCTATGTCTGAAGAAGTACTTTTATTAGCTAGGAGCTCGAAAACACTTTGTAGTCAGAATTTGGTATCATGGATTATGTGAAAGCTTTTAATTTAAAAAGAAGTACCAGTACCAAAAGCAATTTTGATTGTTTAATAACAAAGAATGATTCATTCTATTCTTTCTAATATGATATTACTTGTAGACTTACGTTGTTTATTTTCATCAGATTGATTATCTGATGTTTTTTTCCAACATGATTCTAATTGTTGTTTATATATAGGCTGTTGAAACATTGGTGATTGTTGTGCAATATCTTTTAATTGTTCATAATTATCTTGTCGACGAAAAAGAATTTTTAATAAATGAATCGTTGTTTTTTTCCAATCTGCAACAGCATATTTTCCATTTTGAGCTTTTAATATAATTGTTATTTGATTAATTATTTGATTATTTTCTTGATTATTTTCAATTAAATTTAACAATAGTTTTGGTGATGAATGAATATGAAGTTGAAGTAAATCAATAAGAAATTGAAGAAGATTTTTATATGTTTTATTATTTAATTTTGTATGTTGAAAAATTAAATTTGATATTTGAAGTGTTTGTTCAATTGATAAAAATTCATTATCAAATGTATAAAGTATAAAATTAATTAATTTTTCAAAATCATTTTTATCATTTAATTCATTTTGAATAAAATGAATTAAATTTAAAAAATTGTTTTCATTTAAATCTGTTTTTATTAAATTAATTAATTGATCAATATTTGATATTGGTGTTAAACGAGATAGAATAAGTTTATATTGTTGGTCAGTAAGAAGTAATGAAAAAAAATTTGTTTGCTTTTCTATAAGAGTTCTTAAACGTTGATGAAAACAAATGAAATTTGATAAATTTGAATAATCAGCATCGACTATAATAAGAATTATTGTTGATAAAAGACAACGATTAATTTCAAACTCAATTGTTATATCTTTGATATTGATTACTTCGGAAATTTCTTCTAATAAAGTAAAAAATTCTAAATGAGCCTTTGAAAAAAAACGAGAATTAAAGTATTAAATATAAAATATAATAAAGGAGGAGGATCATTATGTAATGTGAAATCGGCCCTCTCTCAAAATACAGTTTCTTTTTGTTTCGAATGGTCAATTATGATGTCAGGAGCTGATTACTGTTAGACCTCATTATGACTGCGGAAGGCTGACTCAAAACTCGATATAACCGACCTCCTTTAACTTTATGCAATGCAGCATTTATATGGAAAGTTTGTCTCCCTTTCTTCAAATCCTTTAGTTTATATTATATATCATGTGATAGGTTTTTCAACGCTCTACAAAATGATAACATTGCGGTGAGATTTGACGAGTTTCAGTCAGAATAATCAGGTTTCCTATCAAAACAAATGATACATTTGAAATCAAAATAAAAACCTGAATTGATCTTTACATGTCATAAAATCCTGTAAAAACTTTTATTTTCACTCAAAAATTCACTTGTGTTCTGCCTCAGGGTAACGTTGATAAATGAAGTCACTTAAAGCATCAGTTTTATTATTTATTCATCTGTTATTTTCAATATTCCCCGGTTTTTGAAAAACGTAGAACTAATTTTTCACGGTTCAATTGATGTTTTGACTAACTTCATTTTTCCACGTAACTATGAGGTAGAACATAGGTGAATTTTTAGGTGAAAATAAAAGTTGTTGAAAGACTTTATGACATATATAGATTGACTCAGCTTTTATACTGATTCCAAATATATCATTTGTTTTGAAAGGAAACCTGATTATTCTGACCAAAAATTTGTCATATTGAGTAAAAAACAAAATAAAGGCAACTTCTGACTCTCCCGATCATCTTGTAAAGCTTTATAAAGTCTTGCATAACACTATAGAAAATTGATAATATTGAGTTTTAAGGAAGCCCTGCGCAGCTATCTGAGGTCTAATGACCTAATTCGAATGGCAACCGACTCCTGACACTATAATTAACTATTCGAAAAATAAGAAACTTAGTTTCGAGAAAGAATCGATTTTATTGTTTAACGACCACGTTCCTGCTAGTTTACCTGATAATCTTGTAAAAGAATATTATTTAATAATTGATTGAGAATAGTTCGATTAATTGTAGGAATATTCTTTTTATTTAAACGAAATTTTCCATATGCTTCATTGATTAATCGATAACGTTTTTTTCGTAATGCTTTTTTCTCGAGAAAATTTTTTAATTCTTGACATTTTGTATCGGAGTATTTTTGTCGATTTTCAAATATATTTATAATTGTTTGGGTAAAGAAATCATATACTTCATCATTATTCATTAATGATCTATGTTTAAGTAAAGATAGAAAATCATTTAAATCTGATTTTAATGATAAACAATATGCTTTTAATTCATTTAATGATATTGGACGAGAATAATAAGATGTTAAACGTTGTTGATCAGCATTTGATAATGGACGAACAATTATTGATTGATGAAGAAATTTATCAAGTAATTCTTTTTGTTGTTCAGTTGAAAATGTATTTGTATCCGAGCAAATCATTTCAACAAGAGAAATCAGGCGAGATAGGACATGATTATCAATTATTGGAATACTATCTTCGGATTTTCTTGACTAGAAAAATCGAATATAAAATATAATCAGTCTAGATTCATCTCCATGGTTTTTTTAAAAAGTGTTCCTTCGCATGATATTGATATTAAATTTCCATTGAGACAAAAGCATAACTACCAAAGATTGTTTTTAAGTTGGGACTATGTACGTCATGTAGATCCTGATGGATTATGAAAATCCCGAAAAGAGTTCGGGTCCATAGATTATTGCTACCGATATATTGCATTTTTACGATATTTTTCAAGACAAAGCCGTGGCCACCTGACGAATACTAGGAAAACTGATTTTCGAATTTCGACTGGAAACTTTACATATAAATAAGCCTTAACGAAAATAGTTTATTACAAAATTTTCAGATATTTTCGTTGTTTCTATTCCAGAGATAGAGCCATGATAAAAGCACTTTTATATTGCTCATATCCACCTGTCGATTCGATGTTCTTATTTTAGAACAAGAAGATATTCAAATCACCTGATACTTTTATGATTAACTATTCTCGCCAAGTCTTGTTTTTATGCAAACTTTCAAATTGAAATTCCAAAACCAGTTTTTCTGGTATTCTTGAGATGGAGTATATTGTATTCTACTAGAAAATATTGTAAAAATGTAATATATCGGTAGTAATAAGTTATGGATCCGAACTCTTTCCAAGATATTCATAACACAATTGGATCTACATGATGCACATATTTCCGGTTCAAAAGCGATTAACCAGTTGGGAGATTTCCCTCGTAAGATTTCTACTACGAACGACAAAAGTTCATGCCACGGTTAATTTAGTTTCAACTTTGATCGTACCAACGACTATAGATGAGAAAATTAGATAGTTTGCTATAGATTTCGTACATTATTGCAGACGAAAAAAAAAACAAGGAATCTTTGTCAAAGACACTTCAGTCTTAGTACACATTTGGTCATAAATGATAAATATCTACATAAACATTTTGATTTATTTCGTTGAATGTAGAGCACCATCTATGATAGAAGTATTATTTTAAAATAAAACTGACTAGCAAGAAGTATTTTATTCGATAACATTTTTATCTCGTTGATTATAGAATTTTCCAACCTAGTATAAATGTTTAAAACTATCAATCGAGAATAATCTTTTGTCTTTTCCAATTATCGTCATATTTATAAGTATATCAAATTATTCAAGAAATGATATAATACTTTCTAGAAACATAATGTCGAAGAGAGATATAATTTCAACAATTGTTTTCATTTTTCTTCATTAACGAAACTGACAATTTGATATGATCGAACTAGAGCCTTGCGTCAAACTCTGAAATTTAACACCGATGGAATCGGAGTGTTCATGTAGAATAAATAGCAGTAAATTTATTCTTCATATGTTACGTAATGAACAAACTGATATTCATTGATAGACTCATAAGTTTCAAGAAAAAAAAACCTGTGTCATCAACAAGTAGCAGTAAGTGAAGTATATATGCTAGTCAAAAAATAGTTTTTCAGAGTTTCTCGGAGTTGAAGCCGGAATCATAAAACTTGACTCCATAGGGCTATAGTTCAAGCTATCAAATCTATCATCCATGTCAAACCGCAATTTGAACTTCAATTATTGAATATTTTAGAATGAAAAAGCCAGATATTTAGATATTTCATCAAATACTGTCTAGTGCATATCACACCAAATTAGAGTGCCTCTGAAGTAACCCTCACTAGATATGAGATTGTTTCGGTTCCAAAAAAAACGCGAACCAATCCCATCTCTGTTGTTTATAAGTTTTGAATTCAACGTTCAGATTTAACATTACTGAAATCTACTTCTTGAAATAATCATTTTCATTGTTTGAAATTCACTTCAAGTTTTCTATCAAGTTTGTTTGACATACTTTGTTATACTCATTTAAACAGATATTTAGATATTTTCAGAGTTATTTAATAGAAATGATAGAGAATCAGTCAATAATATTGTTATAAAATGTACCTGATCATTAATAGGATTTAAATTATTATTTTCAGACGAAGATTGTTTGATCTAAATAAAACAAGAAAAAAAAATGCAAGAAATTTATTGGAATTAAAATAAATAAGTGATTTACTTGTTCATGACTTAATTCTGGTTTTTGTCTATCAAGGATCATATTAATTTGTTCATAAGCTAATTTTTTATCATCAATATTATGATTTTCTAATTTTAATTTAATTTGATTTAATTCATAAATAGTTATTGGTGCTTGTCCATGATTTAAATAATATTGAAAATAAAATTTTTGTATTGAATTAAATAATGATGATTGAATAGCTGATTTTAATACACATTCATATTGATCTTTATTTAAATGTCCACTACTAGCCATTAATAAAATAGCAAAATACCACATTGCATTTTCAACGACAATTCTTTCGGATTTAATTTCTTCATTATAATTTTTATTTAAAATTTGTTCAAATTCTAAAGTCCATTGATTAAGATCAATTAATAATTGATCATTTTTAAATAAAATTAAACGTTCTTTCCATATTTGTTTTTGATGATTACGTTCAATACGTTTCGCACGAATATCAAAACATATATGAAGTTCATTAAGTTGTTCATTTGAAAAAATATTTTTTTTTAAATCAAATAAAATTTTATGTGTTAAATATTCAATAGATTTCATATCAATATGTATATTTGATTTAAGTAAATATTTAATTAAATCAAATAATATTATTGATATAGGTGATGTTGAACGAATAATATGTTCTTGAAAATCATTAAATATTGTTTGTTCAATTTGTGTTACACTTTTAATATGTTCTGTTATGATATTTAATGGTATTAAAAAACGTTGTCGACAAAATATTGAACGATCTTCATTTAATAAATTATATTTTTCTGGTAATAAAATATTTTTAAAATGATATAATTTAAAATATTGATCGTTTGTAAATAAAAAATCATTTTGAGCAATATGACAAAATAGAGAATAGAATAATGATTCTTTTTCATGAAATATTTTTGAAAGATTGTCTTCATGTTGATTTTTAAGTTCTTGTATAAGTGAAAGAAATAATTCAAATGTTTGATTTTGTTTTTCAATTGTTTGAGAACTATTGATTAATTTTGATGATTGATTATAAACTTCTTGAATTTTATTTTGATATTTTTCATTATGATTTATTTCTATTGAAGTTATCGATGGAGAAGATTTTGATTGATTCTGTTCTTTTGTTTTAGTCAAATTAGCACAAACACGACTACGATGTAAAGTTTTCGAATTAGCTTGTTTCATAGGACAATCATATTGGACATGACCATATTCACCACAGATATAACAATCATCTAAAATAGATAAACTGTTAATTTTAAAGAATGTTGAAATATTTTTATAACTTACAAAGTCGAAGATCAACTCCATATTTGTTATTGAATGGAGCTGCTCGGCGTTCTTTATTTCTACCAGTATCCGGTCCTTTACTACGATTATTTGTGTAATCATTACCTGTTGATTTTCGATTATTGTTTCCAGGAGTTGTAGTTTTATTTACATTATTTCGTTCAGAATTTTTATGATCTATTTAGTCATATACATATATATGTCGTATTGAATAGGTTAAACGAGCAAGAATTTTCTATTTGAATGGTTTTATCAGAATGGTACTTCAACTGAACAACAAACATATATTTCTATTAAAAAACCAATGATACACAAGATATTAAATGTAAGAAACTACATTCGTTTTTTATATTCTATTACACTTCGTTTCGTCTTTGAGGCAGAGATTTTGAGTGTTACAAATATTAACTCAAACATTTGTATGTCATAATTTGAAACAGATTTACAGATCGGTAGTCAATGTAAACCGCATAGTTACTTGTAAATTGTATACTAAAATATACAAGGTTCTCAGATTTTTTTTCGTCTGTAAAACCTTGTAGAGTTTGTTGCACTGATCACTCTGGTGAAAATAATATTCAAATTTACTGATTAAATCATATATCTACAGTCAAAATATTTGAAAACGTCAACTACCTCTCAGTAGCAGTCAGCATAGTCGAATTTTCCGAGTATTTTGACCCTAACACCATGATTTATTGAGTAAATTTGAATATTTTTTTTTACTAAAATGATCAGTGAAACGAGCTCTACAAAGTTCTTCAGGCGAAAAAATCTTCTGAAAACCTTGTATTTGTGGCAGTTGATTATCCATGGAAGAATCCATCAAAAATAGGATTTGAAAGGAAATTTGTGGTTAATAGAAAGATGTATAAGCCAAGGTCTATAAGTCAATTTCGATACTGATATTATACGATTCATGATATCGTCATACCAGTTATATATTCTAGATGGATGGGGCACAAGCAGTACCCATCAGAAAACTTAGAGTTTTTCTTCTAAATCAGCGATAGTTTACGTATATCCGATGATATTATATAATCTACGTTCGTATGACAACAATGAAAATTACAGCTAATGACGAAAGTAAGCATATTGAATGGTGCTGACCATATTTTTCAAAATAATCACTTGTGAAAGTTATTACAATGTAGATGTTTCCTTTTTTATTCAATTGTCAAAAATAAATGCTACATAAGGCCTGAATGAAATATGAATACGATGTGAAGATTCGTGATAACTGGCTTTCTTTAATTTTCTATCGAATACAAGCATCGTATTCTTGTTTTCATGATTAGGCAATTTCTGAAGATTTACTACTTGAAACTGACCAACAATAAATCATAGTCTAAGAATGATAATATATTTTCAATTGTTCACCTCCTATAGGTATTTTCTAACCTTCTTACAAATAATATCTTGTGTATCATGAAGCTTTGTTTTTTTATAGAAAAATATTTTTGTTATTCAGTTAAATATTGATTCTAATGATACGATCTAAAGTTACAATTCTTGTTCGTTTAAGAGATAACTTCAATATAATATATAATATTGCAAATTAAAAAGTGGGAAAAAAAACATTATTTACCATGTCGATTATCATGTGAATGTGCAATATGAATATTACGTTGATTCGATATATCTTCTATATAATTCAAAATATTTGCAATATAAAAATCTATTTTATCACATACTTGTTAATGGTCGACATTTCTCCTTTGATGACATTAAATTTAAATCATGATGAGATACATCATCAGCAAAAAAATGTTTTTTTTTATTTTGATTAATTGCGTTTCGATTTGATTTTTTATTATTATCTTGTATTTTTGTTATCTTTTCATCTTCTTGTTCTTCACTATCACTGACATCTTCATATAAATCATCATCATCATCATCATCATTATCTGGTTTTTCAAATGTTCGTTCTTCTATATTTTGTAACCAACTATCAATAATTTGATTTTGTGACATTGACAAAACACATGCATTCGATGCTAATTCAAGTAAAAAACGTAATTGATCATCATGAAAAAATTGATTAAATGGCGTGAGGATTATTTGAGATATACATCCGAAAAGTAATTCATGATATCCATGTAATTGTTTACGTGTTTCAGGTGTTTGAAGAATACTAATTAAAGATTCATAAGCAGAAATGACTTGTTTTTTATCATCTGATGAAGATGATAATTCATTATTGAGTAGTTTTTGAAGACGACCTTCAACTTTATCTTTGGTCATATTTTTGTCTTCGATAGGTTTTTCAATTTTATTTTTGAAGTGTTACAATATGTAAAACTTTAATAAAAAAAGAAATCGATAAAATGCAGAATATTTCGAAATGTAAGTATTTATTTATTATTCTAATAAGATCCAATAAAACAAAATAATATAGATGAATTTATTTATTTCTTTTTCAAATATTTTAAAGATGTCGCAATATCCTGAATTTGTTTTAAAAAAGCAAGAATAACTAAATCTTATTTTCTTATATCCTAAATGATTATGACAAATTGTTGAAGTCCGGTGCAATTTCTATTGACATCTAACATCGATTGCATGTACAAGTTAGTTGTGTTACTTCCACTGAATCTACTTTTCGGATGGTCACTAACTGCAATAAAATTTTCTTACCCTATTTCGTAGGGTAGAGCAGGGTAAACCTTAACATCTTTATACCATTGTGTGCTCCATTTTTTCTTTGTACGTATTTTGACGTTTGTATTAACTGAAGAATTCTGTAGAATCAAAACTGAACAAATCTTTGATTTATAACTATCTTGAATACTTTCTTGATTTGTATTTCATTTTTGACATTGGTGAAAAATGTTGACTATGATAGATTGCTAATTACATGTTCCGATGAAAGTATTGATTTCTGAGTAAAATATTCTCTCAACGTTGTTATTCTCACATATTTTCATCATAGTAATAGAATCAATTTGCATGAAAATCGATCTACTTACATATTTAATGCATCTATGAAGATTTTCTATTTCTTTTGTGTCATTGTCTTATATAGAACAAGAAACTTAAAGAGTCAAGTAGTTATTACAGAAAGGTATTGAAATATTGCCCAATAACAGAACTTTCAAATGAGCATATTGCTGAATATTTATAACCAATGTAAATATGAAATTAAAAAATTTAGAGAAAAACGAAATATTATACTTCTGCAAAACAAAAATTATCATTCTCTCTTGTAAATTTCATTGGTAGGTATGATGATTGTTATCTTTGCTTTTATTGAAGGTATGGATTGGTTATCGGTGAGAGAGGATCGTTGGCGTTATTCTATTTGTAAAAGAATACCATGATCATTGTTTGTCATTGCTCTTGAATTGCCAATAATACTTTAGTGCGCCTTATCATTTACAAACGCCTTGAAAAAGAAAATATACTCAAGAAGCACTTCAATCAAAAATAAAAATGGTAAGTGGTTTGTTTTTTGTTTTGCCAGATTAATTTTATTATTAATTATTTATTGAAACATGAAAGCAAAAAAAAAACACAGATAAAAGTTTGAAACTTATGTTTATTGATCTATATTTTTCTGCCAATTCTAATTCATTCTATATAATCTGTAACAGTTATCATGCTTCGAAATTAGTCGTAGCTCTTATAGGTCCAACTAATCGTTGTTTTAAATCGAAATCGACTTTTTCTAAATCTTGATAGTTGAGTAAGTACAATCTGATAGTATTCGCATGCAAATGACCTTTATAATAAACAGCCGCATCAGTTGTTACCAGGACCTTGAAATAAGATGGTCTATAAATATAATTATATCGAATGGAGTAACACATTGACTTTTCCATCAACGATCTGAATGATTGTGTGTCCTGAATCGACATATACTTGGCAATTAGAATCGTTGCAACAACGCCACTATTGACTCCATATTGTTAAAGCATGAAAATTCAACCAGTAGTCGTAGTGATGTTTTCACGCTCGCATTAAGCTGATCCGTAAGCTCTTTTTTAACTTAATCTGAGTATTTAATCAAGATGATTGATTCAACCAGAAAGCATTGAATCTTCTCGTCCAATTCGACTTTTCGATATTTCATTCCACACAAATGCTTTGTATGATTGTTTACATGTCTCCTGATTAGAGCCTGTCGGGTTCAAGAATTTGTGGACCCAGACTCGAACCCGATCCATCAAAAATGCTTGGACTCATACTAGTAGTGGCAGTTAAAAATTGAAACTACGCTGATAAAATTATTAAAATTAAAGTTACAGCAACCATACTTTAAACTTTAACTTAAAAAAAAACAAAGTTAAAGTAGAATTTTCAGAACAAATTTTTTTTTTCATAAATAGCTTTGAACGCTAAATTTTAATTATGCTTCCTTTAACTTTAAAGTAAAGTTAAAGTAGCACCCCTAACTAACACCTGGTTTATTAATCACTTATAGATCTGGACCAAAACATACTCTTAAGCTCTTAATCAAATTTTCTAATTGAATCTTATAGTCACTGAGAAAATACGGCATACTTCTTTACTTTTATGCAAGATAAGTAGTACATCTTACATGTTTATTCATCGATTCGATAATGATTTTACAACAATTAAGTTATAATTGGTTCTTACTCATAGCAAGTAGCTTCGAATAGAATAATGAATGTATGCATTAACATATTTGCATTGCTTCTTTTGTTAGACAACTACACCACAATCAACAACATTTGTTTTCCTTTTTAACTGAATTATATGCATGAAAGTTTTCTTACGATCTGCACCCAATCAATAAAAGCTTTTGGATCCGACAGAGTCCGAATCGGACCCGACAGGCTCTATTCCTGATGCTACCGTTTGTGATATATTAGCTTGATTCACATTTAATTGTTGCAATATTTCTTCGGCTTGTATGTATCTCGAAAATAGGACTTAGCTATGAATTTTATTTTTGTTGCTAATATAAACTTCAAAATAACCAAATGTGTTGTCAAATTTCAATGTTTGACAGTGTTTTTAACTAAAGATGTAATCATCTATATACCTCATTGTTAAAACAGAAATAAAATTTCACTATTGTTTAACTTTTAGAAAGAAATTACGAAAAGTATGACGTCGAAAAGCTAATAGGAGAATTTTCTAGTTGAGAAATTTTAATAAGAAAATCTTTTTATATCTATGATCCAAATTTATCTACGTATATTTATTCATAACAGTACGAAGTATCTTTTTATTATATGGATAATTTTATCATCAACCGTTTCAAGCATCAATTCGACATTAGTGATCTTACTACATTTGTACGGATGAAAAAAAAACCATCTCAATCGACTATATGTTTCATCAACAACAAAAAAATATTGTGTTTGCAGATCGTTTGTACGAGAAAATAAAATAAAATATTCTAAATAGAAAAAGAAATCAAAATTGTTCGATTTGGTTTTTATCAACATCTGTGTGTAATTACCTATTGTATAGAATAGATGACCAGCTCTCTTAGAAGAATTTCATAACAACAATTAAGATAATATTCTATTTAAAAACAGTTCGTTTATCGCTTTTTTTCCAATGAAAACTTCATCAGCAAAAAAGAAATACACTGAAGCCATACTACATCGATATTAATAAACTTGTACAAGTCCCTTACACGGAATAACAGTGAATAGTTGTCTATTAATATTGATAGAAAAATTCTAACTGCATCTAATTGTGATGATATGTGAATATTTGTTCCTTCGCTTATGTTCATTCAATTTAATTAATAGTTCAGCAATTCTTAGAAGCAATCCATTTAACCACTATGACAAACAAATTATTGTCCATGAAAAATAATTTCTAAAATAAGTTTCTCAAGGTAACAGATACTCACCAAAACTTCTCATTTGCAACACATCTGTCGCTAATTTATTGAGTTATATTTGTTAACAAACTAATTTATGAAGTAGATTCTCTGTATAATGTCAGATTTGATCTTGGCATTCAAACGAATTTCTAAACGATTCAGTTGTGGAAAAATGATAAACACTTTTTTCTAATGCTAGAAGCACATATCCATTTAACTTCCATTCCCATTACTTAGATATTACAGCAAACATCTAATGTCATATCAAATGAAATTACTCAATAACTTAATGATATTTCATGTTGTTCCTTTTTATATTATTTACACCTCAGTTTGATCATTTTTTACATTTAACACGTTAATTTTTTTTTCTTACATAATAATTTGACTTGTACAGTATCCTCGAAGTTCTGAAACGATCTTAAAATATTACCCTTCTTCTATTCAATAACAGCAAATTTTTTCCAACTTTAGCAGATAATTTTGTTTACCTTAGATTAAATAAGTACAACGTTTCCGATGAATAACTTTTACAATATATAAGAAATTAATAATAGTATCATGTAGTATTTTATTAATATTCGATCTACTCTTCAAATCTAAACAACTTTTCGTAATAAAAATTTAGTTTATGTATTTGTTTTTTCATTTTGATCTATAATTTATCTTAATCGTACTAATAGTTATCTATATGAAAAACATATTAAAGTTGTTCTAATTCTTGTTTAATGTCATTTTTCAATCGTCCAATTTTATTGTCTTCTCGCGTTCATAAATTCTCTTTTAATACATTTCAGGTGTATTCTATTCGACAAATATCAGCTAGTTTTGAAGTAAAAAAATTCGGATTAATTTAACTGATAAAAACATGTCTAACAAAATTACATATATTTGGTATTTAGAACCTTCTCCTATCGACACGTACATAAATAAAAATATATCTTTGAAGAAAACAATTTTTGTTTCGATATGTATTCCATAAGAAAAGCAAGTGATCAACATTTGCTTCAAAATTTTTGTATCGCATTTGATCAATTTAAGTAATCGGAAAAATGTATAACATATTGCATGATAGTGTGGTTACAATTTCTCATTTATAGTAAAAGGTATTGATCTGAAACTTTGTAGTTACTTCGTACTAGATAGGCAGAATACTTTGGCAAAATTTCAAAAATTTTGATTTTATGAATAATGATCATAAAGTTATTTCTTTATATATTGAAATTGTAATAATCTTTTTATCATTTGAAAATATCTGTGAACTTAGTATCGTTATTTTCTGTTGCCGTTGCCATATGATCTTGAGTATTATTCATATTATAAGTGACACTTGTTTTTTACATTTATTGATGACGTCTAGTATAAAGAATATGCTTTCCATCATATCTATTATAGAAATGATTTATTCAAATCAATATCAAATATTGGCATGAAAGCTTAGCTTCAAGTATCCATGAATTATACTTTTTCTTTTGCAGTTATCATTTTAATATTTGATATAAGTCGTTGAGAACAATGCTTAAAGATTGCTTACGCAAGAATTTAATGATATTAATTGGTAATGGTTGAATAAATAAGTCTCAAAAGAAAAACAAACTAATATCGACAGATTGTAGTAGAACTATTAATTTGCAACATATGTGTATGTGCATCTATTTAGTTCTTATTTTTATCTTCTTTCTGTATTTGCTGTTTCTTTTTTCATCCTCTTAGCAGCATTCGTCATTTTGATCTTTCAACATTTTTAGGGGCGTTCTTTGTTTCGACATTTTAGTATTGTTTTTTTTCCTTTTGTTCTATTAATATAACATGTGTTTGATGATCTTATATGACGGCCATAATTCTTCAGTGAAGGTACTATCATAGAAATCAGTTCATATTCACATATTAAAAAAAACAGTCATTATCCTATATCGCTCTATATACTTGTTATTCACTCATACTTGTTGTGAAATTAAAAATAATTATGTTTGAAATATGATGAGTTATAGTATTTCTTATCATATATGTGAATATATTTAAATTCAGTTTACTTTCTATTTTATCGATATTCTTGCCACCTGTTGTTGTGTTAATCAAATTGGGTAAGATTTCGAAAAAAAAGCTTGTATTTTAATAAACAAATTCAATCAGTATGTATTTTAAAGGATGTACCGAACGATTCTTAATAAATATTTTACTAACTCTTTGTGGTTTTATTCCTGGAATAATTCATGCATTATTCATAGTATGGTCTACTAGAAATCAATAAGTGATATTGATTCATTCTTACAAATAATAATAAACTTATCATATCAATATATCATTTCTTATTACTATTCGTGGTTTTTTTCTCAACATAAACTATTAAAATGTCTCTCAAACAATTGTAGTATATCATTGAAACATTTAGTTGTAAGATTTTTTTTGTATATAATCTCAACATTGAACTTCTCTCAAAGAAAATGATTGTCACCTAACCTTCTTTTTTTTTCATTATGCATCAACATTTGGTCTTTCTCTGTTTAAAGCATACGAGGCCGTGTAAATGACATCATGTGATGAAGAGAAGAAGAAAAAAAGAATGAGTGTTACATTTTACGTTTGCTTATTAGATGCCATTCAAGCGAATGAGAAGAGAAAAAGAACACAGAAGAAAAATATTACCTGAATGGAAAAGAAAAGAATATTGGATGGAATTGTTAAGGTCTATATGTCATGGCGGGTTAGTATTGTTCTATGAGGGGAAAAAAATAGGTAAGTTCTTAGTCTCAAAAGGGAGCAACCAAAAAAAAAAAAAGGAAAAAGAATGTTCTTGCTCCTTCCTTCGTCCGTGTACACATTCTCTGTTTGCCTCATTCATTACTGATTGAACATTGAAGATTATATATTTGTCGATTTAGATGGAGAATCCGCCAGATCTCATTGTTGTTATTGCATCAGATGAACAATACCAAGATAAAAAGAAACTAATCATTGAAAATATTAATCAAGAGCGAGATAAACAATGTGATGAATTAATAGAAAATCTTCAATCGGATAAATATGCTCTTGAATATCAACTTGAACGATTACGAGCTCAACTAACCGTACGTAATAATTATGAATTTGATGAGCAATCACGTTTATTACAACAACGATTTCAAGATGAAATTCAATCTATTATTCATCGTCATACGGAATTGGTTCAGCATACTATCAACGATTTATCTGGTTATGTAACAAATGTTCTGAGAAAAAGTATTGAAGATATTGAGAGTTTAAGGTAAGTTTTCTTTTTTATCGTGAACGTCGTTATGAATTGTGTTTCGACTTTTTTTTTCTATTTGCCATTATATACAGATTATTGCATCAAAAAGAATTGTGTACACATTCGAAAATTATTACTGATTGTATTCAACAGCAATCCAATGAAATGAATGAATTAAGCCATCATTTGATTATTCAACAACATACAATGCCTATGAGTTTGTTCAATAAACTTATTGATGATTTTCGAACTTCACTTAATGATCTGAAGACAAGTTTTGATTCAAAAATTAATTATCTAAGTGATATTCATTCATCGACAATCGACAAATTGAATACGAAACATGAAATTGAGATAAATGAAATGAAATGCGAATTAAATTTAATGTCTAATCGATCCAACTAACTATCTCTATGTTAATTATCTTTTCTGTATCATACTCAACGTAATATGAAAAATTATTACATGACAGATTATTAGAAAAAAAAAATATGTCATTTTTCTGAAGTAGAATTCAATTGAATAAACATTTTAAAAATTAAACAGAACAGTAAAATGTACTATTACATTAGTTCATTTATTATTAAAATAATTATTTAATATTTAGTTGACAAACGAAAGTTGATAAAAATCGATAAACACTCGTAAATTCAGTCATCATAAATAATTCGTACTTTAATTTTGAATAATTTTATGCATAAAATCAGCTCACATAATGGTAGAATACATAAAAAAAAGGCTTTTAACTCAGATATTTTCACTGACAAAAATCATTATTTACAAGTTGGTTTAGAAGTCGAAGCAGGTAGATTTTGGAGTCGATTAATAGTTTATTTTCGCCAGGAATAAACTAACTCAACTGTTAATAATGTCATCATTGTATTTCTACAAGAATGTATAACGATAAAATGGCATAATAAAATCAAGAAAACATGCATATTTTCGCTGATATTATTTGTACTAGAAGGTTGATAGTGACGATAAAATAAACATACTCTCAACACGTACATATCTTATTCAAAACAAATCTTCAAATTGACTGACTTTAGTTAAAAAAAAATAGATTTCTATTCCAGTCTTATATTATATTTTTCCTTGTTTGGTTGATTCAATTTCGAGACGTATGACGCATAGAAGAATCTCGATAAGCATCAATATCGGTATACCCCGCTGATAAGGAGACAGATATATCACTAGAAACTCGGTCGAACTTTGTCATAGGGTTTCACGTCTGGAAATAGTACAAAGGTTTTAAAATCTTAAATATGAGTTCGCTTTCATCTTTGGTAAGTTTCGTAAAACAGTGATTTAGACGATTTGTCCTCTGATGAGTTAGTCTCCAGCCGGCTAAACGGTCATCTCTTATGTTAATTGAAACTTCATCGCCAAAAATTGAGACCGCTGCGCAGCGCATTTACATATATGTAGTCCTTTGTGAGTTTTCTTTTTTCTTCTTTACTAGACAGACGCATTGAAAGTTATAATTTTTTGTTGCGATGACATTGAGAACAGAGAGTTAGAAAAAACGCAGATAGACGATCTTGTACTATCTTATTCACGCATCGAAGAAGATAAAAATTATTTTAATAGCGTGGATTTGTAGAAAATTGTTTTCCGTACGGAAATTTTATAGTTAAAATCAGAACCGATTATATTTCATAAATTCTATACCTTTCTTATTGTATAAATATCAGAAGTAAAAAACTATTTATAAAGACGTGACGCACAAAAACTTGCTATATATTTAGTGAGATCTGCACATAGTCTATTGTTCGGACGACGATATGCAGCTTAAGTGATATAATTTGTTTCAATTTCAAACACAAGAGTTGCCTACGAGAAAAAATTCTCTACAAATCTACGTTATTAGAACAGTGTTTTATACATCCTTCAATAAGATAGTACAAGATCGTCTATCTGTGATTGGTGTGTATACATAGGAGACGACTAAAACAATTTTTCAACATGAAATATCAATTCAAACGGAATGTCAAATGCAATTTTTCATATCTTTTCTTACCTGTTTATTCATCGAAAGTCAAATGGAGTAAAATTTAGTATTGTATAAATATTACATACATTTCTTCCCTAGCTTTTGAATAGTCATATTGCAAAACAGATACTTACATTTGTTTGGTCTTAGATTTTTAATAAAAATCTTATTTATTTGGTGGTTTTGTTTGCCGAGCATGAATTTCTTATGATGGTTTTATAATGGAGAAAACAAAACTGGAAAAAGAGTTTATAAAAGTAACTGTGAACCTGTTTCATAAAAATCTGTTTGTCAAACTTTTCCAAGCCTGCAAGCAACTTTCTGGCAATCCAACACAGGAAGAGATGAACATAATATGAGTGAGTAGAAACAGGTATATATTACGCCAAATTATGGAATATTTTCCTTTTAGATAAAAATAGAGAGCATATCAAAATACATAAAGTTAAGGATGTGAGTGTGATACAGGTCTAACCAGGTCGACTTTTGCAAGTCTTGTCTGCCTGCCTGTCGTTTCTTCCAGTTTCCTTGGTCTGCTTGTGAAGACCTATCTACTTTTTTTACGTCAGTATCATCATTATAATAAAATATAATGAAGTATTAATCTTCATAGAAAATTCAACAAGTCAATAGAATCGATTTAGATGACATCAGTAAAAATTTTCTCAGGTGAGAATTCTAAATTTGGCAGACGAAAATATTACTCATAATATTACAATCAAGAGAGGAACAACGTGCAGTAACTACTAAATCTGCAATAAAAAGAGACCATTCAACTTTAGCTGAATTAATTGGTCTTAAAAAACGATTCAACGCAAATAATGACAAACTTGAAAAAGCAGGTCGATGAGTGATAACATCGACTTCCTCGAAAAATGTGATTTTTTTCTATGGAAACCTTTCAAGAAATGGTTTCAAAACTGAATGCTGGCAGAATTAGCCCTATTGCACTTGTTTACACTGTACTTAGATCGTTTGAAATTGTTAATAAGTAAATTGTATCCGACAATTGATGATAATCAGGTCTATTTAGCCATTCATATGGTAGTAGATCACGATAGTTTTCAAATAGTTTGATAGAAAATTTTAGATGCTACAAAATGCTACGAAAACATTGAGGAAAAAACATTGAAAAATACCCAAAGGATATTGTTTTCCAGGCCGTGTTTCTAAGTGTTTTTGACTGATATTTTGTAGGTTTCCATCAGAAAAAGTACAGTTTGGATGAAAACAAAAATCTTCTTATGAATCAGTGGCTATTTAACACTGACTAGGTTTATGCGGATTTTAAATCTGTTTGTTGATTTTATTTGTTCGGCGAAAAAAAAGTAACCCTAATCTCCCTCAGAATTAAGTTAAAAAAATTAACCATATTGAAAAATAGTTGCACCAGCGGGGAAAATGTCTCAGACTGGACAATAATATTAAAGCATAAATTAGCATATGCCAAGACCATCAAAACACCGTTTTAATGAGATTCACGACTTGACTTAATCCTGAGGGAGATTATGGGTGATTTTTTCGACGAAAAAAAAAAGTCCTCAATAAGATTTTAAATACACATAAGCTTTATCAGTGCTTAACAATGATTCACAAGACGATTTTAGTTTTCATTCAAAGTGCATTTTTTCTGATGGTTATCTACCCAATACCAGTCAAAATCACTGAAAAGTATGTCCGGAACACATAATCTCTTGAACGCTATTAAATGGTTGGCGTTTTTCTTCGATATTTCCATAGCGTTGTGTAGTGCTGAAAAATATCTATCAAGCTGTATGAAAACTAACGTGATTTACTACTACATATGAATGGTGAAATAGATCTGATCATCATTAATGATAAGATATAATGTACTTGTTGACTATTTCAAACGATGTGAATACAACTTAAACAAATGCAACAGAGTAAACTGCACCAGTGATCACTGTCAAAATTCTTTTGTAATAGTTTTTCAGAGAGAAAAACGAAATCTTTCGAGAGACTGATGTCATCACTTCTCCAGCACCTGGCAAGTGTTGAAGACTTTTTAATAATGGTAGTGGTTTTGTTTTCATAAATCTATCTTCAAAGTTTATTCTCCAGTATTTATTTAATTCATTATATTTAAATGGCATCCTGTGAAATTAACTCAAGTGAATCTGCCTTTTAGAAATAAATTCAATTTATGAAATAAAAATTTCATATCGAAGAAAAAATAAAGAAGCCAGGCAGGTCTAGTGATCTCTTTGGGGCTCCGGTGTGCGGATGAAAGAGATGGATGATATCAGCACTCACACTCGCACTCCGTTGTTAAAACTTACAGTACTTCTTTGTATGTTGTGATCTTTATCAGAGATATCTCTCTTTTTGGCATCTAGCGTTTCAACATGTACATTCGGACGCAATGGTAGCTTAACAATTAGTGATACAGATGTTATCCTTAATATGAACTAGATATACTCTGAAACCTATTCAATAGACATTTTCAATTGATCAGGACTCTTCCTATCATCTCTAAGTGACATTTCCTTCTTCACAATTACATAAAAATCGTACTTATTGCTTCGAATTTTAACCTGAAGTAGTTGACTTCGCAACCGTTTCAATATCAGCTAGTTCAGATTAAAATTTCAATTTTCCCCTAGTTCAAATCAAAATCTCAATCTGAACTATTGCCCGTTTCAAAATATAGTGCGCTCCACTGCTTTTGCAATAACTCAAGAACAATAAGAGGTATAGAGCTGCGGTTTTCATCAGTCGATAGAGATGATACGGGGGCATCTGAGGGTGTGGGTGTGGGTGTGCATTAGAGAAGATCCACACCCACACCTACACCCCACACCATACAAATACAACAACTGAACAACAAAAACAAGTTCTACGCTCAACAACTGTTCAACAAGAGCACACAATTGATGTATACAGATTAAGTGATAATTCATATATACGGCTATGTAAGTCAAAAACATATCCCTTTTTTATGAAAACAATATGATAGTGGCATCTATTTCCGCACGTTTCTTTTTCAAATCTACAAGAAAGCAATTTTTTAAGGATTTGTCTTCATGTGGCCGCTTTCTGTCCTCAGTAGTTTTCCTTTTTTCGATCGGAATTGTATCAGAGGATTATTAGCTGTATTTCCTCCGACTTACTTTTGCGCTATCTTGATACGATCTCTTCGATCCCTGTGGAATCTCCTTCCCGCCCCACGATATCTAAAAAAAGGTTTTTCTTTTCAAATTCTGCCATATTACATGCAGTAGGTCACAGGTTTTCATGCTAGTCACAAATATCATATTTAGAAAATGAAACAGTTTGGTTTTGATGATGAAAACTGCATATTATTGATAAACTAATCACATGATAGTTGTTTGTCGTCCAACTCTTGTTCCGCATAACGACCGTAAAAAAATAGAATTATTCTTTAAAATTTATCTATATGCACAAGATAATTTGCTCTATTCATCTCAAGTTACATCAGCTTGAAAGAAGCTGATATATCATTATAGAACTAATACTAAATGGCTTGAATGAAAAGTGTCGTGTAGACTACAGTTGCTTTCCAACATTGTGTAGGCGTGAGTGTGAGATGTGGGTGCGGGTATGGGTGTCGGAGAACAAGTCACACTCACACCCTCGCTTGATATGGATAATTTACGTTCTGTAGAACATAAAATACTAGTTTTTTTGCTAAAAAATGATTTTGCTATGAAAATAAAACATCGCAAAATTGTATCTTGTTTTTTTGACAGAGAAACTCCTCAATTCCTATTTTCAATGAATTGGTAACCAGCTTTTCTTTCTTTCAGTCAAAAAACATTTGTTTTATATGATCGACAGCATTCGTGCATCAGTAATAGTTGGAATGGTTATCGCTTATATATTGGATTCGGTAATAGTAAGAAAAGCTGGTACAACATCTATTTCTACATGCTGAATAGAAAAAAATTTATTTCTTTAAATATTTTCTTTCTTCAATAACTTATTCATGTTGATCAAAGCTTACAGCTATGACTAAAAATGATTTAAAGTTTAGAAGAAGAATGAAAATCATAAATTGAACGAAAAACAAAATATAAAATAATTATCTAGTTCACAAGCACAAAGAATAATGTGCTTCAGCTACTTCTTATATTGGGACTACGATAAAATTTGACTGTACGGGTATCAAGATAATCAGTTTCGTTTTAATATAGTCGTTTAGTATTCAACTCTGTTTAGGCAAAGTGATTTCGTGATCATTCGATTTTGAATTTTCTCAGGAACGAGGGAGTGAGCGTGTAAGCATGGAATATGAGTGTAGCATATTGGTGTTAGCATGGATGTGTGTGAGTACATTACTGAAGAGGCTCTACACCCACACCCATATAGAAGGAAATCAGAAGAGAAAGTCAATAGAGATTTCTTTATATAGATTCGGTAGAGCTATCGCACGCGCATCTTTAAAACATATCAAAGTTTTTATCATTTATCCATGCTGAGATATATATATATATATGCAACATAAAACGTGTGCAAACACGTTGGGACACAAGGTAGAAACGGAAAAGAAGTAGTTGTAATTAGACAACATAACATAATTAGACGAGTTTGTGTATTAAACCTCTTTTATCGTGATCGATTAGAGTTACTAATTTACGAAAACTTCTCACTTTTTGAGCGAAAGCTTAGAACTATGATATTCAACTGCTCGTGCAAAATACTTACCACGTAGATCGTCATAGTTTGCTGTTTGATATCGTTTTTATCTCACGACACTAATAAAAATAGGCTTAACCCTTCAGAATCTTATGTCATAGTAAAAAGATACTGTCACAACTGATATTTGAAAGATAACGAACATCAAAATTCGAAAATGAATGGTATTGAAAGTAAGAATGTCTTCGTCGTCAATTTTATTCGCAAAGTAATGTCCTTTTGTTTTTGCATTTTCATTTTCATTTTCTTAATCATGTCTCGACGTCGATTATAATTGTCTATAACAAAAGAAAATGCATATAGTAGAAATGGCAAGCAAACCGTTGAGCATGTGATCAAGAGTAGAAAAGATGAATAACTCAGCTATGGAACTCATAGAACTCGTTTGTTTATTCTTGTGATATTGTTTCAAATAATAAACTAGATTACATCTGAGCTTCGAAAAATCCTGGGAAAAGGCATGCAATATTTCTGATCCTCAGAAATAGTATTATCGAATACCTACTAGTAGTACAATTACAAAATATAGATAACTTGTTCAAAACTAAGCTCATTCAAGCACTATTTTTTATAGAGTGAGCAATACCAACGCTATAAATATCGCAAAAAATCAAAATGTAAAAATAAATTTTTCGTTTTCTGATTGCATTCATTAGGAAACGATAATTCTCATGGGAAATTCGAAATATTTTCACCATCTGTGGAAGCTGTACAAATGCCATAGATTTTTTTGAATAATTTGCTGATCGAAGCGAAATTGATCGTATTCGTCTCTAGTGGCTGAAAATGTGCATTCATACAATATTCAGAAATGAATAAAGCTTGTAAAAAATGGCATGAAGAATATATGTTTAAAATTTCAGGACTTTAGACCTCAGTACAATGGAGAAAAATTTGAGGAAAAAATGAAAATTGATTTTTCTTGATGTGCAAGGCATTTCAAATCTTTGTCCACGGGAGGGTCGCAGAGATAAACCATTTTAGAGTTTTCATAGTCTGGTAGAGATCCATTCATAATCAAAATATAGAATCAAACGGCATTCTAAAGTTGGAGATGTTCCCTCGTTAGCACGGTAAGACATATTGAAAGAAAAACTTACAATAAATCGAACTAGAATTGCAACTGGTAAGGCTTTTCACTTAAGGGTACCGGTCTAAACGGTCAGTCCTAATAGGACTGGCCAATATACTGACATGAGTCATCATTTTATTTTCTCATCCTGTGATAGTAAAATAAAGTCCTCGCTTAGGGATACCTGTCTCTCAAACACTAAAGTAAAAATGTATGAAACTTATATCTCATTATTGTGCTTGTCACTATTAACTTGCATAAGTTTTCTTGCTCTTAGCGTCTATCGATGAATCATCTAGCGCCTGATATTTTTGATATAGATCGAGATTTTTAGTCGTGTTGTAAATCATCCTACAAAAGTAAAAGTATGTTTCGAACAAGTTTTCAATGAAATCTTTTAAGACTTGTATAGAGCTGTAGTAGAATACAATCTCTTTTTTTGTTGGATTTTCCTTGTATGGAAAAATTTTTGGTCTCTGGTTTAACAGAATTGATGGTGATTTACGTGAACTAATTCATAAGTTTCGTGCTCTGATTAAATGATCATCATATATGAACATTATCAAATAGCTATGTAGTGAATCAGCTTTGCACATTATATTCGCTTGATTGTCTCGAATGTTTGTGTACAGTATATGCTTTAAAAGGTAGAAAATGCAAATAAAATCCATGACATATTACAATACGAGATCATTATTTGATTTTGTTTCGATAACATACCTTAATATCAATGTGAGATATGAAAATATATAAAGAATGTTTTGTGTGCAGTAAACGATACAAATGGTTATCAAATTGATTATTGATTGTATTCACAAAAAAATAATGAACAAATAAAGTTTGTTTTATTAAATTTATTGTTCTGGATAAGATTTAGTTTTTATTTTATCTCATAAAAAAATTGTAGAAAAAGTTAGCATTCGACATAACAAAGTCTTTGTAACTGTACATGTTCAATACTGATCAATGTTACTCACAATAGCTTTCATTTTACATAAGAATTAGTTTTTTAATATTTTTTGAAATTATTGCGTTATCTTGTTGCTCTCTGTCATTTCATAGAAGATAATAATTAAGGGAAAAAAGATTAAGTATCACCTTTATTTTGTTCAATCACAAAAAAATCATGCAAAGTTTTCACAATATTATTAAATAAATAAATCACAAAAATCTTTAATCTATGGAATTAATATGACTAAACAGATACTGTTCAAACTATAATATCTATTTAGTTTTTCTTGTCGTATGTCATCGAAAACTCAAATGATAATAAGTCATTGTATTAAAAAAATATGCAAAGATATATATATAAATATGAGATTTATTTCATCACAAACGATAATAAGCCAATAAAACTAAAGCCAATAAATACACAAATAACTTTTACAATACGACACCGATTTGGAATATTTGATGAATTATGTCGATGATTCGTAGACATATTTAATTCATTTGGTAAAACATCAAAAAATGTAATATAAAAAAATGTTCCACATGCAAATGCACGTAAAATTTCATTAAATATTTTTGCTGTACGATTTTCTGGTAATAATTCTTGCATACTAATTACAAAATACATTCCAATAGGTGTTGCAATTGAAATTAAAAAACAACCAAAATAAACTAAACGTTTATTTTTCATATACATTAATTTTAATCCAACACTAAATGAAATTATTGATTTATGAATAATAATAGCCACAAATAATTCAATAAATGTATTATATTCATTAGTTGAAGCAAGTGTAATACCTTCAAATATTGAATGAATAATTAAAGAAAATACTAAAATAAAATTTCTTGTTATTAATAAGCGATTTTTATTTGTTACTATATCATCTTTATGTTCACTTATTTCAAAATGATGTTCAATAGTTAAATTCTTATTCATTAATGGATCGTGATCATCTATAGTTGTTAATGATGTTTCATCATCTTCATGTGACATTATTATTGGTGGTTTTTTATTCATATGTGCTATTGAATGTATTGAAACTGTACGAAATGATAAAATTATTTGTTCAATAGATAAAACTAAAAAAATTCCACAACCAATTAAGAATTCAGCAATTGGATAATGTCTCAATGTTTGATTATCATATTGAAATTCATTTTTAATTGTTGTATCAACATGATGAATAACTTCGGGTAATAAATCAAGTAAACATATACCAAGAAAAATTCCACCACCAAAACAAGTTATACAATTTATAAATGTTTTTAAAGAACATAATGAAAAGTTTGATCGAATAGAATTTGATTTGTTACGATTTTTGATCCATGAAAAAAGACTAATAGGTATTGTTGAAAATAAAAATGTCAAAAAGAAGATAACAGAAGAGAGAGTTATTTTGATAGCTACGATATTCATCACAAATACAGTATAAATATATGAAATCTAAAGTGAAAATAAATAAAACTATTTATTAAACAATTAAATCAACAAATTTCTTCCATGAATATATTTTTAAATTATCTGTTTAGATTCTTTACTTAACTTAATAATGATTATCGATCTAATAAAAACATTATGCATCCCACACAATTCATAAACAAACAACATATCTCAATTCATATTTTAACTAATGTGACAATGAAAAACAAAGGTTTGACTAAACAAAGCTTCTAAACAGAAGCGTGACGACCCTCTAGCTTCAATAATTGTGTACCTCACACCACTTTTATTCTGATTCTCAATCACTCTGCATTATCTTTCCCGTTTTTCCAGTGCTGAGTTACGCTTATGCTTAGCAAGACAATTAAATACACACCATGAGAGAATTAAAACAATAACATCATATAAAAACTAGTTGTAAACTTGATTCTTATATTTCACTCAAAACTAAAGAAAAAATTATGATCCGAAATAGTTTTATTTATCTTATTCGACATTATCTAATCGTTCATACTATTGTTTTTTGTGAATTTTCGAATATTTTTGATCAATTTATTAATAAAAACTAGTTAGATTTTATTTTCAAACAACTTGAAAGTCTAACATACGCTTAATCAAGATACAATCTGTTTTGTTTTCTTTTATATAGAATATCATTATCAATATCGAAAAAACATATGCTCATTTTAAAAAAATAGTTTATCATTTTTATCAATGAAAATAAACGGATATAGATTATATACATGATTTTATTTCATTCTTAACAAATATAAACACTGGAAAGCGAAAAAGAAATATGCATTTCCATAATTAACTAGATTAAGACGGTTGTTGTTTTGCATTTGATGATTTAGCATTTGCTGTTGACGATACATATGGAGCTTTTAAAAACTAAAATATAAACATCAATAAATAAAACATGTTTTATACTACTATAAATTACTGCCTTAAGTGCATCATTTGTTAAAATTTTTTTATATTGTTTTGGATCTTCTGTACCAAAACCTGGAATCCACATACTATATGTTCGTTCTAAAGAAAAGATAATATTTTAAATTGAGTTATCAATTTTATCTTCATACCAAGATACAATTGTACATCTTTTGTTTCAACAGTATTTGATTTTCTATGTTTGGCATTTTGACATGAAGCAGTTAATGTTGAATCAACAAATTCTTCTGCTATTTGAATTAACATCTAGACAAAACAAAAATAAATTAAAGCAAGAATAATTGATTATTGAAAATTATATACGTCTTCAACTTCTTCATCTATTTGCATCATTGGATCAACTTGTTTAATTAATTCTTGAATAGCACGTTTATCCAAAAGCTTGAAAAAAAAATACAATAACCAAAAATTTTTTTTTTGCTTCTCAATTTACACTTCGATCATTATCTCCTGTAGTTGTTCCAGTCGTGGTTGCTGTTACCGTCGTGTTTGTTGGACGAATAAAACCATTTTCATTTCGATATGCCATCTTTAAAAAAAACAAAAAAATTGTGATCAATATTATGATATACTGTCATAGGAATTACAACACATTTCTTCCTTACAAATATTAGCAGATCTACTTACTACCAACGACATCTATATGAAATTCAGAAGCAATTAATAAACTAAGAATATTTTTAAATGAAACAGTCGAAAAATGAATAAAGAAGCATAGCTATTATATGCTCATTAGGAGCATCGACATATACTTGTCATTTCGTTAATAATTACTTGATTTCAAATTCTAGAAAGCAGCACAAACAAGATATTTTCACTTGAAAGTACATGTAGACAAAAACTTGCTATTAACAATGAGTGTCTTCTTCGATTTGAAACTAAATTTAGATTTTTATCGTATCTAAATTCTAGCATAAGACTTATTACTTCAAAAGCTATGAATCAAATGCATAACTAAATTAGTCTGTTAACGAAGTATGAGTCATCTAGAATCTGACATCAAACAAATAGAGAGAGAGAGACAGATAGATAGATATAACAACAAGATCTTTTATTCGATAAGAAGCCAACGAATGAAAACTACCGGTTATGAAATGCATTAATAACTTAAAAAAATATACTTGACAAATACACCGACGGACGTACGAAGAAAGAATATGTCTGTCTAGTCGAACAAAAAAAAAAAACATTATTCATTCTTATTGAGTAATATATATGTATTCATGCTAGTCATTATTTCTCTGTTTCAGAATTCTCTTTGGACACCGAATAGTCAATTAGTGACATTTATTAGATACAAAATTTAAGTTTAAAATATGGGTGGTCCACAATATGATAGAAATTTTGGAGGCTATCGAGTATTTTGTGGTGATCTTGGTAAGTTATTAAATCACAAAAATAAAAAACAGCAAATGATGTAATTTCACTTCTAGGAAGTCGTACGAATAAATTTGAATTAGAAAGAGAATTTGATGCATTTGGTCTACTTGTTGATTGTTGGGTAGCACGTAATCCACCAGGTTTTGCTTTTATTGTTTATAAACATGCTGATGATGCTGAACGTGCTGTTGAAGAACTTGATGGACGGTAAAAAGAAAAAACAAATAGAAGAATTTTTTCATCTCGAAATTAAATGTCTTTTATTTTTAATTTAGAACTATTTGTGGACGTCGTGTTCGTGTTGAACATGCTCGACCAACAGGAGGTAAAAAAGGTGGATCATTTGGGCGTGGTTATTTACGCCAAAGATCACCTGGCTATCGGTAAGTAAATTTTCTTATACAAGAAAAAACGATTTTTTTTTCATTACTTCAGCTATAGTTTAATATTTTTCTAATGACTTACATTTCGTTAAGAGTAAAGGAACAAAAAAAAAAAGAAGCAGAAATTCTTATTTATTTTTCCAAATTAAAATTTGTTTTTGTTTTCTCTCTTGTTAATCCCATTTATTTATGTCCTATTGTTCAGCGTTGTTGCTGCCTATGTTCATCCATGATCATCATCTCAGTTGTTCATGTTCATCTATTCTGATCGTATTTCTACACATGTATACAGCGGCATTTCTACAGATACTTTTCAGCCAGCTGATCTCCTAATCTGAAGTTCTCCTCTGCGTATTCTTCTCTTCAAACAGTGAGTAATTTTATTTCAAAGTCTTTGACAAAACATTGTGCGGTGGCATGAACATGCAATATATTCATAGAATTATAAAGATGATATGTCTTTTTTCTTAAATGTCGTTGGTTGTTTTGAAAATGAAAAAAAAAACAAAAAACAAAAACAAATAAGAAAATTCAAATAAAAATATAATGTGTATTTAGATCACCAGATTCAAAACGAGATGATGATGATCGACGAACAGGACGACGTGATCGACGACGTTCACCAAGCCGTTCACGGTAAGATATATGTTAACTTTGAAGAAAACGATCATGGAATTTTATTTAGATCTCGTTCATCATCAAAAGAAGAACGTCGATCATCACGACGACATCGTCGTTCTCGATCACGTTCAAAAAAAGAAAGTAAACGTAAACATCGTTCATCATCAAGTCGATCACCGGTAGAAAAAAAGTAAGAATTAATATCATTTAAAAGAAAATATAAATTTTTGTTTCATTTTGTTTTTTAAATTAAAAGATCTCGTCAACGAAGGTAAAGTGAATTTTTTCTAAATTTAAAATGAATCATTTTCTTTAGTTCATCACGCGAACGTTCATCAACACCGGTTGAAAAAAATCATGATCGCACATCTCGATCACCATCCAAAGATGATGATAACAAAAAAGAAGGAAAGAAAAACGATATTGATAAATTGAATAATGAAAAAATTGATCAAGATGATAATGATGAAAGTCGTTCATCACCAATACCCGGAGAAGCTGAAATGAAAAATAATAATGATGAAGACTAGATCTATATTGATTTTGCTTCAGCTTTTTTTCTTTTTTTTCGTTGTATTCCATAGTTACGCGCGTGTATTGTGTAAAGAAATTCTTTCTTTTTTTTTTGTTTGTGTGTGTTGTCAATGGCTTTATTTCTGTTCAACTGATCGTTGTATGTGCGTGTTTAAAGGAACAGATCATTATTGAAATAAAACCAAGAGTCGATCTTCATTTGATATTATTTTGTCTTATGCTATCACACTTAATTAAAATGCTTGAATTCTTTGACTCTGAAGAATTTTTGCAATTATAACTGATGTGACGTAAATCTTCATTATAAACACGTTCCTATGCTTTTCTAATATTTCCTTGACGACGATAGAGAAATTGTAAAATTACTGAAAATCTTTTTGTAGATGTAAATAATTGAACTTGATAATAGTAAAATGCCGAAATCACGCAGAAAAAATGGTACGTCGAAAAATGTACCCGCTTCCGTTGCTCCACCGATTCCACTTCTCGATAGTATTCGTGCACAAATACAAGCACCTCATGAACACAATAATGATACTGAATCAGATATTGATAATTTAAAAGTTTCGACAGCTGGTTGGCAATGTGATATTGATGATTGGTCTGATAGAAAAGCATCAAACAATGGACCAGATATATTTCCTCAAACGATTCGTTCTCTTGAACGTAAGAATGAACAAGCAAAAAATAAACTATTTCCATTAACACAACTAACCACTGATGTTGATGAAAATAAAATGGAAACCAAAGGACATATTAATAACCGAATGAAGAAAATATCAACTAAAGATATTGATTTATTGAAATTAACATCAATTGTAAACGATCTTATCACAGGCAAACGTGATCAATCAGCATATACAGATTTTTTATCAATACTTCAACATTTTTCTGTACATACATTGCGTGATGATCATCTTGAAGAAACTGTTTATCATTTAATACAAGCAGGAGTCAGTTTCGTCCGTTCAAATGAAGAACGATTCGATCCATCTAAATTACAAGAATGTTATCGACAACGATCTACTATCAAAAATAATTCGCTTCAATAATCAACTTGAATAATGTAATTCTTGAAAATTTGTAAATTGGCTTAATAACTCTTCCATTTATAGAAATAAACAGAAAAAACTAATAAATTTCGAAGAATACTAATAACTTATGTAAACATAACACAAACACTCAACTTTTTCAAATGATCAAAAACTATTACCATTAACACCCACTTCTAGACGATATATGCATACTAATATTTGCTTTGTTTGAATTTTCAAAACATTATTGAATTAATTAAGAGCTTCAAATCGATCTTTTACATACTAACACTGGTATAAGTATACATTAATATTTATAGACTTTTATAATCTATGTTATCATACGAATACATGAATTACTTTTCTTGAAAATTTGTTTGCAGTAAGCATATGAAAATATTTCGAAAACATTTAAAAACGTTTAGTATCAATCCAAAAGACGGTATAACTTTGATTATGAAGACTTTTGATGGTCTTTCAAAAACGTACTGAAATGATTATTCGTCAAAAATCAAACAAATCGGAATAAATTCGAAAAAAAAAAATGATGACCTAATTCGATATCTAATAATTATTCAATTTATATTTAGCAATACACACAAACAGATGTTAGTCTTTCATTGACAAGGAATTCGAAATAGTTTTGAATTAGTTTTATCTCAAATGCCTTTTAAAAGCAAATAATCGTGAATCATAGCCTGCTGAAAAACTATATATGGGATGTCATTGCTTGAACGATTCTGTCGGTAGCGTCCTGACAGAAACTGTGATCTGTGGTAGATTAATTTTTATGACGAGGGAACTACTCAAACTGATACCCAGTGTGTTTGAACTTATATTGGATTTACAAAGAAGGTCTTGATAAGCCTAGAAAAGTCCTAAAACAGTTCGTGTTCATGAGCCTCTCGAAACAGGTCGGATAACTAGTAGAATATCCTGACATTTTTAATCGAAAAAGATGTTTTTTTTTGTCGAGCTATTAAATTTCTAAAGAACAGCTGTTTGCCACAAAATTCGAGTCAGTTTCAAAACTCAATATATCAACAAAAAGAAAAGAAAAGTTACTTTCTGCTGAAATTTTTCGGATATTCTATCAGTCGTTCAAACTGTTTATGGACGAAATTTCAGATCAAAATGATGTTATTTGATTTTTCTGTAAATATCTAAAGCTGAATCGAAAACTCATTAACACGGTCATAACTAGGCATCAGACGCCCATAGACACAAAGCCTTTTAAAATTTTTAGTCTTACAAAATCTCTGTGTGAACCCAATATAGGCTCAAATGGCAAATACCAGTTCGAATAGTTCAGTCGTGAGAAATTTTTTTATTGTGATATGAAGCACTCCGGTGAATGATCATATATAAATATGAAGACAGATCATTTTAAATTAGAAATTTCAGATTATTATTGTGAAGAAAAATCCGTTTTTTATTGCTTTTTAAGGTATCTTCAAGATAAAAGTACACAGCAAATTTTTCGAATTGTGCATCAATAAGTGCGTGCATTGCTGTTTTTCCTGTTATGGATATTAATGAGTGCATGTTGAGTGCTTTAGACATGTTTGTAATCGTTTTATTAATTGATCATAAACATCTTTGGATGTTTTCGAATCATTTTCAGATGTTTATATCGAAAAAATTATGAAGAAAAGTAATTCATAAATAATACGTCTTTGTTTCGAAACATAGATGATGAAGACCTATGGATATTAGTGAATACTTAAATTAATGATGTAACCAGTAAAAAGTTGACGTGAGGAAGGAACAGTTCATCTGATCGTCTCGACATAGCGGTTAAGATCTCTCTAGACCCCGTTTGGTTACATCACTAAGGTTGACAAATGTTAATGTTGAAAAAATCGATTTGAAACTTTTTGCTAAATCAATGATCTTTTGAAAACTCATACAAAATGAATGATAGTGGAAGTGTTTTTTTTGTCAATTTGAAAAATTGAGTATTTATGATGTTAACATAAATGCATAAACAAACCAATTTGAGTATGTATCTTTGTATTTAATCGAAATGACATGTTCTAATAGAAAAATAGTAAAAAGAAAATTTTTTGTCTGATTTTATTATCCTGATAATCAATTAAATAAAGCTGCTGAAGGTTTTATTCAAACGAATAATGTATTATATTGTTGTTTTTTTCCATAAATAAACACAAACAAACATGGAGCATTTCGCATATACAAAACAATAATGAAGAAAAAAAAGAAAACTTTTGTTTAACCGAATTTTCCAGCCGGATTGTAATAAGGTCGACGAAGACGTGATATACGCCATGAATTTGGTTCTTCGTATTTGTTGAATAATGGTTCGACACGTTGTTCTTTTTTCATCTTTGATAATCTTGTTGAATCTCCAAATTTAAAAAATTTCGGTGCATATTCAACAAGCCATTTTGGATCAATAACACAAACTTCACGCATATATTCTTTTGTTGTAAATACAAGTTCATGATAACAAAGCCTAAATAATATATATTAAAATTAAAAAACAAAAACAAAGAATTCTTATTCATACCATTCTGGTTGTCGATGATAAATTGAACTTGATGGATGAATATAAACAACTTGACTATCGACTAATGTTCGATAACCTTCTTGTGGATCACGTTTAGCTGCATTACGAAAGAAACCAGAACATATAGCTTTTTGAACAAGTCCAGTTTGTCTTCCACATGTTAGAACATCAAGTTTATGTCGATCCATAATTCCTAACATTTGTTTTCGAATATCTTGTGAACGTTTAAGTGAACGTTGTTGTACAAAATTTTCATAACACCATAAATTTGAAAATTTATTTTGTTTCCAAGCATTATAAACAGCAAGTAATGTTAAATGATCACCTTCAGCTTGATGAAAACGAGCTTTACGTTGATCAGCTTGTTCTGCTTTTTCCTATATTCAAAAACAATAAAATAATTTAAAAGATCAAAAAGAAAAACAAAAAAATAAAATCATACTTTAGGACGATAGAAAACATTTTGAACAGAAAGCATTGAAACAATAGTTAATGCTTCTTCAGCACAACGTAATTCAACAGACATAATTAACATTTTTGATAATTGAGGTTCCAATGGAAATTCTGCCATACGACGACCTAGTTTAGTTAAAAGACCTTCATCATCTAATGCACTTAATGCATGTAATTGTTCCATAGCCATAATCATTGTTTCTAATGGTGGTGGATCCATAAAATCAAATGATAATAAATCATTGATACCCATAGCTTTTAAACTTAAAACTGTACTAGCTAAATTTGTTCGTTGAATTTCAGGTACATTAGTTGAAAGCATTTCATCACGATATGCTCGTTCCGTATATAAACGATAAGCTTTTCCTGGACCTGTTCGACCTGCACGACCCATACGTTGTTTTCCTTGAGCCTAAATAAAATTCGTTTCATTTTTTATTCAGAAAAAAAGAAAAACTTGTTCGCACAACTTTAACTTAATCCTCTAGAAATGCACGAAACAAAAGAGGTTCGTTCATTATGAGTGATACATAGTATGTGATCTTATATACTTCAACATTTCTTTTAAATTGTGTTTCACAGAAAGGAAAAAAGATAACATACTTGGCTAATTGGTGTTACAACAAGACTGTCCATGCCTGATTTTGGATTGAATACTTTTTGTTTAACAAATCCTGGATCAACAACATAATAAATGCCATCAATTGTTAATGATGTTTCAGCAATATTTGTTGCAATAACAACCTATTGAAAAAGATGTTTAAAAAAAAACATTGTTTCTTTTTTTTTTTCATTGATTACAATACTTTTCGTGAACCAGGTGGTGCTGGATCAAAAATTTTTGTTTGCATTTCACTAGGTAATGCTGAATAGACTGGTAAAATAATTAATTCTGGAACTTCCGGACCTAATGTTTTCATTCGTTCAAATAAAATTTCACATGCGGTATCAATTTCTTCTTGACCCGTTAAAAATACCAAAATATCGCCTAACGAATAAAAATAAAGAAAAACATTTCAAAAAAATGTTTTTTTTCTAAACAATAATAATACATACCAGGTGGTTCAGTTAAATGAATTTGCATAACAGTAATAAGTGATGCATCAAGATAATCAGTTTCAGGTTCTTTTGTATAAAGTACTTCAACAGGAAATGTTCGACCGGGAATAGTAAAAATTGGCTATATGAAATAAATTAATATATTCAATTTAAAACAATTTCTATAACTTACTGCTTTGAAGAAATATTCAGAAAATTTGACCGAATCAAGTGTAGCTGATGTAACAATTAGTTTTAGTTCAGAACGTTTTTTAACAGCCTAAAATTATAATTTATAAGTATGATTTAATTTAAAAAAATAAACTACAGAAAATATCAAGGCGTTTTTGTTTCTAAGTGATACCATCTCTAAATTTATAACCTTTATTCAATGTCAAATCAACACTAGGAACATGATTCCATATGAATTCAATTATTATCAAGATGATGACATCATTAATCAAAGATCAGACGTCTCTTGAATGAAGCTATTAACGATCTTCTAACCTTGTGAAAGATATTTTCTTGTCGTTCAATTGGAAGTCTCTTCAATTGTGAAATCATTTTTACACTAAAAATCATTGGACTATAAATTATCGATAATCATCAAGCCAATTGTTGTTAGACCTTTCTAGATTGCTTTTCAGAAAAAGAGCACAGCTGTCTATGATATGAAATATTTTTAGACAAAAATTATTTTTGATCGATTTCAGAATGTAGAACAAATCGAGTTATATATAGAAAACTATTCTTTTTTTCCATTACAGAACGATCATAATAATCGTAACGATAGTAATTTTTCCCTTTACCCTGTGACTTATATCAGATGCAACTATAGTTATGTACCCAAACCATTTGGCTTGTTTTCTTTTTATTGAATCATAATCCATTTGGTTGTCAAAAGCAAACATCCTTCCGTATTTGTGATGTCAAAGTTTATTGATATAGTTCATAATCAATGAGATAAATTTATGAATATAGCAACTTTTATAATCATTCTACGATCGAAAAATACTGGCATAATAATATTTGAAATCAGTATAATCGATAAATTATAGCCTAATGATTTTTAAACTCAATAGATATTTAACACTTGCAGAGTTTTCTTTGTAAGTTCAAACATTTTCTGAATTTTATTATGATATGAATAATGAAATTCATTTGACTTACTTGTTTCATTAAACCAAAAAGTACATCAGTATGAATAGTACGTTCATGCGCTTCATCTAACATAACTACAGAATATTGATTCATATCTGGATCAATTAAACATTCACGTAATAACATGCCATCAGTCATATATTTAATTTTCGTTTCAGGTGATGTACAATCTTCAAATCGAATTGTATAACCAACTTCTTGTCCAAGACGACAACCAAATTCTTCAGCAACACGTTTTGCAACAGACATAGCAGCAACACGACGTGGTTGTGTACATGCTATACGACCACGTGATGTATAACCAGCTTCAGCTAAATATTGTGTTATTTGTGTTGTTTTACCTGAACCTGTTTCGCCAATAACAACAAGTATTTGATTATCATTAACAGCTTTAAGTAATTGTTCTTTTAATTTATATATTGGTAAACTTTGTCGTTGTTCAATTATACTCATTGTTGTTCGTTTACCAAATGTTGTTTTATTATTCATTAAAGATTTTTTCCATTCTGACATATTAGCTGATGCTTTAGCATTGATTTCTGCTGGTGTTAATGCAGGTGATGTTGTAGTATCCGATGTTATTGGATCATCATAATTTGTTCCATTAGGACGAAATGTTTCACTACGTTGTTGTTGTTCACGTTGTTGTTGTTTTATTTCACGACGTTCTTTTGATAAAGCATTTTGCATCATAGCTGCTTGTTGTAATGAACCATCCGGATTTTTAACAATTTTAACTGGACTTAAATCTTGTATACTTTGTTTACCATAACCTTTAAGAAATGGTGCTTCTTCATCAACTAATTCAACTTCTAAATCTTCACCATCAGAATCATCTTCTTTTGGTAATACACCTGTTTCTTCATCATAATTTGGTAATTGTGTTACACCTATGCATTTAGCATTTCTCATTTGATTAAGTTCCCATTGATCATAATCAGATATTTGTCGGGAACTTTTACCTTTATTATCTTTTGAATTTATTTCTATAGATGGAATCATTGTTGAATCACGTGAATTTAAACGATTTGATGATAAATAATCAATAGGACCATCTGGATTACGACCAATTTCATTATTTATTTCACCACGTAATTTTCTTGTTAAATCTTCATTTAAATCTTCACCTGTTTTTTGATCAACATCTTTCATTGATAAACTCATTTTAGCATCTGTACATGAAAGAACTTTAACTTTAACTTTTTGATGACGTTTTACAATATCAGAAACATGATTTATTCGATCTTTATGAATCTAAATAATAAAATGATATAATTTAAAAGAAGAAAAAAGATAATATTTACTTACACTTGATATATGTACAAGTCCTTCTGTTCGATTACGAAATTGATCAAGTCGTACAAAACATCCCCATTGCATTATTGAAATAACTGTACCATCATAAATTGAACCAGGCATTGGTTTATCTGGAATAGATAATGATCGTTTTTGTTGCGGTGGAGATTCATTACGATCATGATGTCGAGATTTTTTTGATGAACGATGATGTTTTGGTGAAGGTGAAGGATCACTAACACTACTACTTCGACTACTACTACGAGAGCCAGTTGAAGAATGACGATGACGTTTACGATCTCTGTGACTAAAAAATTTAAACATAAGTTTCGAACAAAACAAAAAAAATGAAAGGTTCTATGGAATTTTGACAATATTGTTGAGTTAATTTAAAAGCCCAATTCTTTCAAAATTAAGAAATGAAATAACCATAATTTGCGAAGTAAATGTTCGAAATTTTCCCTTCTTAGTAGTTTGAACACTACTGTCAGAATTACAATAATAATAATTGTTGCTGAATATTTTATTGTCTATTTTCCCCACTAAGATTTTGACAATATTCACAGTAGATAGAACCATACTCAATTAGTTAGAACTTAATAAATATTATATCGAATTCGTGAACTATTGTTACTACATGATCAAAAGTCTTCATATACACAGGTCTTTTACTTTTCTCTTTGATTTTCTTATGTTTTGATCCACATCGTTTCATCATTCAATAGAATGAGGATGTGTTTGAAGAGAAGACTGACATTCTACACCCTAAAATATCTATTCATAATTATTATTGTCATAATCTCGTGAGAATTTTAGCAATTGCGAAGGTTTGATAATATTGTCGAAATTCTAGTTTTCTCAAATGAAATATGAATAAGAATGTAATACCTAGATTTTTTTCGGTCATTTTTTGAATCAGGTGAATGATGACGATGTTGTTTTTTCTTTTTCTTATGTTCATCTTCATCATGTTTTATTGGTTGATCACCTTTAGCTTTAGCTCCAAGATTTGCTAATTCATCCATAAGATCATCAACAACTTGTTTATCTTTTTCATTTGTAGAATTTTCTTTCATTTCTTCATTAAGCATTGTCTATTAAAAAAGACATATAATTTATATAAAGAAAAAAAAAATTAAATTAAATTAACTTACTCTTACTGATGGATCATTGGGTTTACTTAAGAATGGACACATTACTCTACGTAATGAAAGATCAGTTAATTGTCGAGATTGATCACTTTTTGTTTCATTATGATTTTCAGAAGTTGTTTTTTTCAATGGTGTTGGTAACATTTTTTGAACTATTCGATAAAGATTACTACTAAATGAATCAGGAAAATCAGCATCATTTTCTGCTAATTTCTTTTGAAATACGTCATATGAATCACTTGCTTGAGCCATATGTATTATAAATTCAGCCAAGTCTTTATCATTAATACCCAAATGATTGTCCAGTTCCGTACAAATTTTTGATACAAGCGAGAGATATTCTAGATTTTGTAAATCTTCCATCTCTGCTTCAGTGAAAATAGGCAATATGTATCTAAAATGCAGAAATATGTGTTGATGTTGTCGACATTTCTTTAGTTTATTTCACTTTGCACTTTCACAACTTTTATTCTAATAGGTTAATCATTTATCCTATAGAATTGTATTTCAATGAATGAGAATGACATTATAAAGAATGCAATATTATTTATTTTGGACTTTCTAATCTATAAATAATTGTTGACCTAGGATCTATGCTAATATTTCTCGAAACATATAGATGTCACTAGTTTATGAAAAACCTAGAACATTCTCAAGGTCAATGATAAAATCAAGATAAACAAGTCGAACAATTTTAGGTCGTTTAAAATGACCTAAATTTTACGTCAGTCAAACTAGAGTTCACTAGTCCATGTCATACTTTTTTCTATATGTTACAGAATTTTAACTAAGTTTCGTCAGCTAACAATGATTTATTTCTTTATCTGTTAGTGCAGTACAGAGACTGACGGGACAATGAGAAACTGTCCCGTCAAGGCCCGCGGGGGCTTGTCCACAGACTGACTCCCGTCCCGGCTAATCCCGCAAGCATCTTTTCATCAAAAGCTGGATATCATACATATATGTTCATTTATTTCACAACAGAAAAATATTGTCGAGCAAAAAATGTCTGCATGAGGAAATTAAGTACAATAAATGTACACACCAGAGATGGGCACTGTTCGGGTTTTTTGAAAAATGAACCGAACCGAACTGAACTGAAATTTAAAATAAGCTGAGAAATGTATTTTAAAATCTGTTTTTCGATGGACTCGATTTGTGTTTTCTCGAAACCGAGGTCGGTTTGAAAAGTTGTGAATCGAACCCGTGCCCATCTCTGGTACACGCACATATTCACAAGAAGCTGGAATATAAGAATAGAAACCTTAATATTCAAGAATAGTTAAAAATTTAGATTGATTGCAACGATGTACAAATACGAATTGAAAAGAATAATTTTGACGATTAACAAATGTGACAAAATGAACAATTATACGCATACATAATTATATATACATCCCTAGTGAATGTACTGAATTAAGAGTACCCAAAAAAGTACCCTGCTACTAGTATGTCACAGGATCTGTTGGGTACTCAAGCATCTTATCGGGTACTCTAGTACAAAATATTCAGTAAATGGGTACTTGAAGATACTGATCAGATACTCAATTGGGTACTATTGTACAGTATTTCTAGGTACCCAGTTACCAAAATTTCAGTATGTTCAGGATCGAACCTGACCTTTGACTTTTTTCATTTTTGTTTCTTTCAAAGCGATTTATTACATTTTTTTCGATTTTATTCAATTTAATTTTTTCAATTCAGAAAACTAAGCAGATCGAATACCGGGATCGGACCGGACTTGAGTTGGTCAGGTGTTCATCAGACCACTTCAGAGTAGTCCGCTCTTAATCTACGATCAAGATCGGCATGTTCTCAACGAAGAGATAGTCCAGAAATAATCTAGAAAAAAATTAGTATGAAAATAGATTAGTTTTTCTTATGCTTTGCCGAGTTGTTTATATGGAGCGGTGCGTGAAATAGAAAACGGTGAATGAACAGTTGCTACGCAGAACGCGACAAATGTAGGGTACCCTGTAAAGTTTTCCTCAGTAAAATTATAGATGCAGGTATCCATACAAGTACTTGTTCAGTGAGTGTACTTTTATGGGTACCCCATGCAGTACCTACATCAGTATAATTACTGAGAATTTTCGAAGTACCCAAATTGGGTACTCTGCTACGACTTTCTCAGTACATGGGTACCCTGAACTCAGTACTTTCTCTAGAGTTACATTTTCTATGTCAGACGAATTATATTATGGTCATTGTCTCAGCCGTCAGTCATAGCTCATCTCATTCCGATCGAATTGACCGTCACTGTTGTTCGTTTTCTGAATCAATGTTTGTTCACATAAGGGGCATCCGCTATGACGATCATTCTTCTGCTCTTACGACATAAAATCAATCGCTATTGTAATGCACTACATGGACGGTTATTTTTACTCTTTGTTCCGCGTCCAGTCTCGTCCCGGGACGGGACAGGATTGGACCCGTGTCCCGCCACTCTCTGGTGCAGTATAGAGGTGTGACCAGCCATAGACCATGAGACAATTGCTCAGAAACTGCTTGTCATGGTCACAATCACTTCATCATTCAATAGTAATTGCCCATAGCCTATGGACCATAGGCTCTGTCTAAGATGGTGACTGCTGTCTACGTCTCAAAATAGGTTTGGCTGAAAAATTGCCTCTTACTTAAAAATTCTTGACAATGACAAGGCCACTAGTGCAATATGATTGAAGACAATACTATCCAAAGTTATTTTAATTTTATCATAGCAAAGCTATTATTATATTTATTTCAGTCGAGCAACTTACAGAGATTGATATAATTATATTTCATTACATATTCTGATTGTAACGTGTTCTATTGTTTCTTATTCAATTCGATGCTCATTAAGTTTTTTTCTTTTTGAAATTTATAGTAAGAGAAAATATAGCATCTTATACGTCGCAGAAAGATCAAATTTATTTGATAATTCCTTACAAACAACACGCATGAGATTATTATTAAAAATCAATTTTTAATATTCAGTTTAGTTTTTTTTTGGAAAAGAAATGGAATCATTTCATACAGAAAATGGTAAAAGTTATTAAAAAGCCCCTGTTAAGACTTCCTGTGTCTCTATTTCATCTGAAAATAGAATGTTATATATACAATGAGATAAAAAATTTGATCTTTTTATAGAGTAAAACAACAACATGACTATGCCTATTAACGATACTAAGGAAGTGTAATTTCTTGGAAAAGAGTACTTTTGATCACCAATTTTTTTCGAGTTGCGATTTTTCATTTTCTTTTCTCGGATGCTTCTACAGAACTCATTTAACGCCTTGTTCATATAGAGTACTGTTTTCAGCGATCAAAAAGATTTATGTATGATAAAAGCAATCAGTATATGGAGAAGCTAATTAATTTATGATCCCAATTCTTAGTGACTAGGTTGTGTGAATCTGTAGAAAAAGTACATATTTCTTTTCTTTTTTGAAAATGTTAACCTTACAATTAGACCGGATCCTGCTACGTTTGGTCAATTCACTTGACAATATCACAGTTATTGGGTGCAGGTTTGTGGGTTCGGGTGTAGGTCTGGGTGAAGACGTGTATGCGTAAGTGTGGGTGTGAATGGATGATCAGAAAATTCCATATCCACAACTTTTATTGAGAAAGATAATGCGAAATGAATTGTAGGAAAATTTGGTGATCAAAATATTCTCACCCATCATGTGATTGTGTTTGTGATCAATATATATATCATGTCAACGTAACAGAGTATTTATAATATAATTAAGAAACAATAAAATAAAATAAATCCAAAGAACAATGTCAAATATAAGGATTATTGTAAATCAAAAGTTATTTCATAGCAATTATCACTCAGGAAAGTCTTCTTTATTTTTTTTTAGAGTTTTTTCCATTTGAATACAAATTATTCGTATTCTAAGTTGAATACAATCATTGTCGTTTTTTTCTATTTTCATTAAAACTCTGATAAAAACATGCGATAAATGAAGATTTTCTTCTACTTCTCTACAGCATCAACATATGGCATTCACTATTCAATTTAATTTCAATCATTATTTGACTTTTATTTTTATTTCTGAATGAATAACAAATATGAACCATTTTATTTTTATTTTTATTGATTCAATGAATATTTTCTCGCCTTTTTTTTTCTTTTTCAGCTATCATAGCTTGTTGAAATAATGTCAAATAAAATTCAATTAATTTTGTTATATCATCATTGCTTGGGATTAGAGGTGTAAGCCATTCAGCTGCGTCGCCGCCACCGCCACGGAATCGGAGATAGTTTTACGAATTTTTTAGCCGCCGCCGCTGTGAAAAATTAGTCCAGCCGTTACGCCACCGCCATGAACGAAAATTTTTGATAATAGTACGATGCGCCGCCACCACTGACATTTTTAGGAGCAAAAACGTTTTTTTTTAATTTTTTTGGTTGTCAAAGCCGCCGCCGGTGCAGAAAAACATAAAGTATAGTAGCCACCACCGTCGGTGTAGAAAAGCATAGAGTCTAGTAGGCGCCGCCGCCATGGAAAAAAATTGGACCATTAAAACAGCCGCCGCCGTTTGACCCTTCGGCTTACACCTCTACTTGGGTTAGGATAAGCTATAATATTCGGATTACAATCTGTATCATATAAAGCTATAGTTGGAATCAATAATTTATTTAAATCACTAACAACTATTGTCGGCGCCAGAATTAAATAGGGGTGGGTGTAAGCTCAATAACTCGACAACCGCAATAGCTAGCGACCTGCGGTTTTCGTCAATCGAAAGAGGAGGAGTTGGGACGCCTTTTTCTCTGATAATGTATAAGACGAAAACCTTTTAAAACTAATCATATTCGAAAAGCATGCAAAAGAACCCATGAAAATGATCTGCCAGCTCGATGAAATTTAGATTTTGACGTTTGATTTAGATAGAGGGACTTGAGATCTNGTTTTGTAGAGAATTTTAAGCGCTTTCTTTTGATAATTAAGACAGCTTTACTTACAGTGATAATAGACAGGAAATCTTAAAAATACTGGGAGGCTCATTATTCCTGGGACACCCGATAGATAGACGGAATTCGCTTTTTCCTACTTGGTTCAGTATGATTCTAACTTTAGGTCGTTCTTCTTTGATATATATATATATCCATGTGGGCTCTTTTGAAATATGATCCAGGCTTAACAAAATCGAGCTATTTTTCTTGTGTTGTACAATGTGACAAATATTAGTGATTTTATCTTTATTGAGAAACTAAATGCAGAGCGAATTACTTATCAAGTCTTTCTTTTTCTTTAAAACAGACCAAAATAGTACGCTTACATCATCATCCATATGAGCAAATGTGCAATAAAAAGAAAAAAGAAACGAGATGATGATGATCGTGAAGAGAAGTCATCAATTTTCATTAAAGAAGAAAGGGCGCATTGTTTACACAGGAGAATATGATTAGTCTATCCAGAAAAGAGAAGTGAAAAATGTGCGTGTGTGTATCTTGAAGATGATGAATACAAAGAAGTAATATGATCAAGAATATAAATTTGAAAATATGTATTTTTGAAATAAGAGACATCAGAACATTTACTCTATAGCAAAAACTCAATTAAAATTGTTTTTGAGATATTATTTTGCACAGAATAAACTCATTTGAATGTTATTATTGACTAATTTGTTAACAATCAATTTAAGTTGATCACAAAAAACTAAAATTCATCACATTTCTATATGTTAGATGCACAATTCTATGTCATCAAAAAAAAAACGTAGTAACGAAATAGAACGAGAACAAAAACCATCTGCTCGTCTTTGACCATTTCTGGTTCTTGATTATGGTACCACTGATCCGCATGATATTTTTGCCATAGATAAAGCACCTGTCTAATTTTGTTTGATTAAGCTGAAAATTATTTTTGACATACTTTGAGTTATTTTTACAATGAGAAGAATATGTCAAAATTTGCATCTAAAACTAGAATGCTTGCGTTTAGAATTCTATAAATATAGGTAGGAAAGTCAGAAGCGAAAGTCACCGATTTTATTTCTGGAGAATACTTCGAAGTATCTATGGTCAAAATTTCAGCCTGATCGGCTAAGTTACGACCGGAATCGAACATAAGTTCGATGGTTTTTGGAGATCTTTTCAAAAATTTCTAACGATCTGCTTTTAAAGTTTTTTCCTCGTATATTAGTTTCATCATTTTTGATAATCTAGTTATGGTAAAAATGTGAGCTCGATCGGTTGTACTCTCGCTGAGAACTAAAAATAGTTCGAAAGAGGGGGTTCCCTTCAGGGAATATACATATATCAGAATTAGAACATCACTATGCTTATTGATAGCATATTTAACCTTTGCAAAGTACACTCTCAATATAATACGAAAGTTATACAGTAATAAATATCATCTTGTCATATCTAATAAGAAAAATATATTTCAGTGAAGAAAATTGTTAAAGGTTTGAAACAGGTCTTTGTTTTACATATACATTGAATTTAGATTTTGAAACGAAGTGCATATCCGGTTCAAGTTTTAATTACGAGAGACTATTGAGTGTCTTTTGAAAATATTTGACAAAATTCTTATCGTTCTAAAATGAAAAGAGAATTAAGCATTTAAAAAAAATTTACTCAAAAAACCGATTTTTACGATTAGTATGATTGTGACCTATTTTCACTATGAGAGTGTGCGTATAGGTCAATATGAGTACATATAGCTTGATGACTTTTCCTTTCAATGTCAATATAATCTAAAGATATGTTTCAGAATAATCTGTTTCGTTGCTTATAAAAATTGAGTAAAATGTAGCGGTTTTTTTTTCAGAAGTCGGACCGAACTTCGCTCATATCCATGTTGATGATTACGCCTACCGTAAACCAACAGATTTTACTAGAACTGGTTGAAAATATGCGTGGAAGCCTTGTGCTCAATCAGACAACTCCAGAAATTGATAGAACTTGGAAACAGTATACCAAGCCGGAACGTTTCTTAATTTTTCTTGTGGCTGCTGACTTTTGCTCACTAAAAAGAACTAGAAACTTTCTGTTTCAGAATACTGTTCTTAAGTTTGATTGATTTTCGGTGTTTTTCTGTTGGAATCGACCCTTATGTATTTAAGTGGGTATCTACTCTTTTTTATCTTTGCTTTATGTTAGTTATCTAAAAGTATTAGTCTAAGTAAATGTATAAAAATGAAAAAAATATATCTAGTTCCCATGATTCCAACGTTGAACATCATCCAAATGGATTGTAATAATAATGAATAAAAGTTAAAATTTATTTAAAAGATTTAAGCAAACGAATAACTAATAGAACGTTTTACACACACACCCATGCATACCTCGGTAGGGTTGTTCAAAAAAAATAGGAAAGAAAAAGAGAGAGAGAGAGAGAAAAAAAAAGGCATATGTGCTAGTGCATAACATCATTGAGCTAGGAAAAAAAGAGACTTACATAAACAGATATTCTGTTATTCTTTTTTTCATTATTAATAATATATGCGTTAATATTCGATCTCTGTTAAGTGTTAGGGTGAATAAGAAAAAGAGAGGAGAGAATAAATAAATATTGTAATGTTAATATAGCAACAGATTGAAAATTAATTTGATTATGGTGCTGATGTAGTGATAGTTGCAGTTAAATTAGTATCATTTTCAAAAGGTGATGCACCTGATGATGAACCACCTTCAGCAAGAGCAGCATCAGATGAAACTGCTTGATCATCAATACTTTGACTTTGTAAATGTGGTTCGTCATGTTGAGAAACATGTGCTACACTTGATGTTTGTTTTTGATTTTGTGAAGATTGACCTGTAGTAACAGTTGATCGAGATACAGTTTGAATTCTCTGTGAGAATGATTCTTCTTGAGCTTGTGTTGATTCTTTTGCTCGATTCATATATTGATCACGTAATGATGATAGACTATTATTACCTGTATTCGATTGTTGTTGTCGACGTATTTCTTGTATTGGATTTATAGTTTCAGAAACGGATCCACTTTTAAAACGACCACGTAATGCATCAAAACCAGGTGGAGGACCTTGAATATGTGGTGGAGCAGCCGATTGTTGAACATTTGATGATGTATTATTAATATTTCCGTGTTGTAACATTTGATAATATTCAGCACTATTTACAGGTGGTTCTTGAGATTTTGGTAATGCTGAATATGTCATTGACATGGTTTTTGAAGAATGAGTCGTTGTTGTTGTTTGACGTGGTCCACTCGATGATGTATGAGTCGAAGTAGAATATTGGTGTGTTGTTGTACTTTTAGGTTTTGGTTCATATGTTGGAATTGTTGTTGGACCAGTAAATTTACTCCTAAGACCCTAAATAAAAACAATTTTAATAATAAGAAAACAAAAACAACAAACTGACTCGAATTCCAACTGGTTGTGCAGGTTGTTGAGATTGTATAGTTTGTTGTTGTTGTGGTTCTTGATATTGCTGTTGTTGAATTCTTGAAGTAACTTGTTGACGTTGAGAAGCTTCAATTTGAGCAGCATATTCTCGTTCTTGTTGCTGTTGAGCACGTTGAGCAGCATGTTCTCGTTCTTGTTGTTGTTGACGAGCCAATTGTGCGGCATAATAATCTATCATAGACAAAGAAAAAACATCCCGCGATGTATGTTAGATGTATTATTATCGTAAATATAAATTATTTATGATAATCTCTCGAAGGAAACATATTTTGTTATGTTTAGATTTCATTTGGGATTAATAAAATATAGGAATAAAAAAAAGAAATAATACCTTGCTCGTCTTGGCGTTGTCGTTCCGAATCCGTTCGAACATGTTGTTGCTGATTTGGAGATACTTGTTGATATTGTTGTCCTCCACTAACACCAACTGTCGAACGATATTGTTCTTGTTGATAAGTAGATGATGATGGTGATTGTTGAGCAGCAACTTGACGTTGCTGCTCATGATAAGCATCGGATTGAACTTGTTGACCTAAATTAAAAAATTTGATGAGTTATTTATCTGAAAAAAAACTTTTCTTGTATCAAACCATGTTGTTGTTGTTGTTGTTGTTGTTGTTGTTGTTGTTGTCGATAAGAATCCTGAGTGACATTAGATGAAACAGTTGTTTGAACTTGTTGAGGTCGATAATGATACGCATCATGTTGATCTTGACCTATAAGTGACAGTATAAAAAAATAGAACATAATAAGAAATTTATATCTCATTCTTCGTAAGACCTTGTTGATGATATTGTTGTTCTTGATTCGATGAAGTTTGATAAACTCGTCGTTGTTGATGCTCATCATAATGTTGAGATTCTTGAGTTGAACGACTTGGTTGATATTGTTGTGGTTCAGTACGTTGTCGTTCTTGTTCTTGTTGTATATAATATTGTTGTTGAGCAAGTTGTTGACGTTTTTGTTCCTCTTGTTGTTGTCTTTGAATTTGTTGTTGACGTAACAGTTGTTGATATTGTTCTAGAAATATTCGATACATATATATATTAAGGTTGTATACTTGATATTATTTTTCATCAGGTTTCTCACGCAGTGTGAGTCAAAGATAAGGTCAATATGACAGATAGATAAATGAAGATATATATATACCGGGAGTCAATTGACTATAATATTGTTGAAGTTGATCTTCTTGCTGGTGCTGTGATTGTTTCGAAGGTTGAGGTGGTGAATGTTGTTGTTGTTGTGGTTGTTTCGAAGGTTGAGGGGGTGAATGTTGTTGTTGTTGTGGTTGTTGTTGTTGATGACTACCACTATTCTCAGATTGTTGGTGTGAGTTAGTAGATACTATTCGAACTGGTACCTGTTGAGCCTGTTATAATATAAAATAAGACAAAGATTTCAGATGATTTATTTATGAATATGAACCTTATTAATGTCCTAATCATTTAGTGACCTACTAATTCGACTTGATGAAGCAGTGAGAATATCCAGTTTAGCGAACGAGCTATACTGTCAAACTGGATGAAAAGAGCATTGATCTGTCATCGTTAACTTTTATCTTTAGGACATTAATGTACTTGATATTGCACTTGCAATATTTTGTAAGAAAAAAAAAAGTGAAATATACAAGTACCTGTACATGTTGATCGCGACCTCGAGATGGACTTTCTACTCGTTGATCTATTTCTTGATGTGTATGTTGAGTAGAACTTGGCACTTGATAATAGCCTGAAACACCTGCTGGTTGTCCAACTTGCTGACGCGATTCATATGGATATTGTTGATGTTGAGATAAAACTTGTGATGATTGCGGTGAAATTTGTTGTTCATAATTTGCATAAGCCTGTTGTTGTCTTTGTGGTGATGTTTGTTGCTGTTGTTGTTGATCTTGAACATTTACTGTTCGTACAGTAGCTTTGACTTGATGTGAAGACGGTGAAGAAGATGGATATTGTTGTTGAGATACACTTTTATTAAATCCAGCTACAGATTGATGTTGTTGTGGTGATTGATATGGATCGCCTTCTACATATACATTACGGTCTGGCCGTATTTGTTGATGTTGTGCACGTAAGCCTGAAACACCAGCAGGATATGATGTAAATTCATTTGAATTAGCTATTGTGGTGACTGATACAGGTAAACCATGCGTTGAATCTTGTGTCGTTTTGTGTGCTTGTGAAGCAGCATTACTGTTAGCATCAAAATAATATTGATTGCTTTGAGTTTCATTTTCAATGTGATGTGTGGCCATTTTTTATAAACTATATAGTTAAATATTCTCAGACGATTGTGAAGAAGAAAAAAAGACAAACCAAAGACCCAACCAACAAACAAAAGAAATAGATTTACTACAAATAAACCAAATAAACGAGAGTAGAGAACGGTCGTTCGGTTTGTCTTATCAACACATGATTTTTTCTCGTTCTCGTTTATGCTATTTCCTCTTTCTACTTTTGTCTGTCTATATGTATAGATAATGTATAAGGAAAGCAGCTCCAAAGAGTGTTGACTAAAAAGCAAATCTGTTATACATTTCTTTTTTTCTTAGGGTGGATATTTCTTGCACTATCGACGCATAAATGTATAGAGCGAACGGATTCGTATACACACAACACAACTCATCTTTACCAAGAAGGAAGGAAAAATATGCAACAACAACATTCTACCACAAAACCTCCTTTATAAACGTTTTCATAGATATATTTTTCTCATGCATTGCAAAGAGAAGGGACATATATAGCAAAAAAAAGGAAGGATATAAGCGAAAAGAAACGTATTGTAGATGATTAGCACTAGCATTTCCGAACAACAGGACATATGACCTCTACATGTGTCATGTTATTTGTGCTTATGATTAAGACTTGCAGATTTGCAACTTTCTTTCTATAATTAAATATGAGATAGATCATCTATTTTACTAATTTTTTTTTTCAAGCAAAAGTAGAAATCAATAATACTGTAATCACTTGGTATAACAATTTTATTTTATTTTATTTTAACATCACTATATGCTTAACTAGCATACATACTCAATGGTAGATATGAAAGATAAAAATAACTCAAGTGAAATATTAGATGCTATGAATCGTGATCAATAAGACGTGTCTGTTCGCTTATGTATTATAGAAGTTAATACTCTTAAGAATACAGAGAAATACATATTGTAATTTAAAACTATTATTAAAAAAAAATCTGTCTAATTAAGAAAATACTTTTAGATTTATATTCAAATGACAATAAGAGTAGTTTTCCTATGTTATCCTTGATAGATATCATCCGTGATAGATTGACATACATTGTTGCTTGTACAATCAATGAAGCTGAATTCCTAGAAAAAAGAAAATATTCTTGATTGATTGATCAGATTGAAAATTTTGATGAAACATGAAGAATTTTCTCATAATTTATGGTTGATTTCAGAGTGTTTTTGTCATTTAACTCTGTAGATCATGTAAATGTTACAATCTGAGAAAACTATTTAGATATCTTTTTTTGTTTAGAATATATTAATATCAACCGCCCACTAAAGATATGAGATAGAGGAGGTCATTATTCTTCTGTTAACAATAACAATGTATAAACCTTTTTTCATATACAAATCACTTTTATAATAATTAATCATTTCTACCGAAATGAATTGTATCTGTAGAAGAGTGTTAATTCAATGCGAATGCTTGTCAATATGGTACACAAGAGAAAAACATAAGAAAAAAAACAAACTTGTCTATATATAGAATATCTATATTGAATATTGTTTTATCTGGAGAAATAGATAAAAAGAAACTGAAATACACAGAATCCATTGATTGTTAATCTTGATTTTGTTTTTTTTTTTTTTTTTTTCTTTTCTTAAGACTGATCGAGAATTAAAATGAGAAATATTTAGCTATGTTAATAGTTAATTTTCAATAATGATTTGAAAATTTTGGTTTCTTTTTTCACTGGACACAAATTAATTTATTTATCGTTATTTATAATGTGTTCTATACTCGATTTCAGTAACTTAGTATTGTCTTGTTTAAATTATCTAGTGTTTGTTCATGAGTTGGACTTGCCTCTAGGCTGTTTTCTCTAATAATTGTTTATTAATATTGTTGTTTTTTTTTTTCATACATGAATGTTACTCTGATCTGTTTCTGATGACTTGAATAGGATTCAATCAGAAATATAATCAGAATTTTCTTTAGTAATTTCTATTATAGTCTGACTTTATCCAATTGTAAAATCTGATCAGATTTTTTCTCTTATAGGTAGAAAAATTGATGCGTGAGAATACGAATATTACTATAGGAACAAGAAGTCGATGCATGAAAATATAATTCTAGATTAAACCATTGAATCTGTAATGAATCCTGTACATTCTATCTGACAGGTATTATTATTACATCTAATATGAAAAGCTTTATCGTTACTTTCTATAGAAAAATACTCAATTTATGACATGAAACTAACAGATGATTATCTGATTGTTAACGAAAAAACGTCTTCAGATGTGTTCTTCCGATCTCAATGTTTTTTTTTGTCTATAGACACTGCATAGTATTCTAATACCGAAATCCCAAAATGATTTCGGTTCCTATTGAAATTTGACGAAAATATAAATTTTTCTCTAGAAATTCCAGGTTTTCAAAAAACTCGTATTTTCAAATTTTGATCTGAAACTTCACATATATCAAGAACTCAACTAGATTAGCTTACTTAAAAAAATTGAGAATTTTTCAAAACAGTTTCTTCGAGATATGAAGTTTTCAAAAAATGCATATCGTATGCACTATTTATGGACAAGAGTCTATACTTTGAAAGTCTCATATCTCGAAGAGATTTTATTCAAAACTTTTGAATTCTTCTATCGAAGCTAGTCTGGTTAAGTTCTCTAAGTGCACCAGAATTCAAATCAAAATTCAAAAATACGAGTGTTTCCAAAACCTGCGATCTCTAGAAAATAGACATATTTTAAAAATTTGATAGCTTAATCAAATTTCAACATGAATCATAATCGTTTTAGAGTTTTGGTATCTATAGATAGAAACATCATTGAAATTGGAAGAAAACATTTGAAGAAGTTTCCTCGTAAGTTTTACGCTTGATTATATGGTATTCTAGGTTTTGTTTGACTATTTTGATCTGTTCTTTTTTTTACTTTGACTCAGAAACATTGTCATGAATTAGTCAGAAATAATATACACTTCTGAATCTTAGATAGTGTTGAACAAATAGTTTCTTGTTCGCTATTCTAAATAATAAAATTTTACTTAAATAGTGTAAGAAGGATACATTGGTCTCGAAGGTCATGATAAATTCCAATATCAAGGAAATTCAAACGTCTAAAAATTATTATCCGATGATTGATAAAAACTACAGAACACTGTTGCAATAGTCCAAATTAAATGTCAATGATTAGTAGCTAAAATTTCTTTTTATATATTCGATTAAAGGTATATAACTTCTAGTTTAACACTGGGTAGTGCTTGGAAATTTATTTTATCATGAAACGTATATAGGATGTAGTTGATATAATTGTAATCTAACTAACGTTTTATCTTAAATATATTTTACAAGTCAAAGAAAAGTTAAAACAACTACTCAATTGCGCTAGTCATGAATGCTAATATTCATATTACTCAATGAAGCATTTGCGAATAATTAACACTAATAAGATGAATTTTCTGACTCAACCCAACTACAGAAGTATACACTTCATTACTATATTCTTTTTTTTTTTAGTAAAATTATTTTTCTGCACTAATCTTTCAAAACAGAGAAATAAATATCTGTGGTGAAATGTTTCTCATAGTCGTTTCATTTGAATTTCTTGGAAATAAGAACTACCTATTTCAAGTTGCCAACGATTAATAAATAACGAATTCGTCAATATTGGAATCAAATAAAAAACAATGTTTCATTAATTCTTTTTTTCATTTTCATTGATATAACATATTAACACTATGCACAAGTTTAATATTACAGACAACAAATTTCTATCGATCTTTCAGGAATATGAAATTTGAAACATTTTGAAAAATTGTATTTCTAACAATCAATGACAGAATGATATTGTTTATAAACTATGCAATGTCTTTTCTATATGTGAAATCGTACTGTGAGCAAGTTTATTTAAGAAAAATAGACAAAATTCCATTTGTATGATCTATTGACAAACCATATATTGTCTAAACAAAATATTGTATAAGACAGATAGAAGAAAAGAGGATTGCTTCATAAGATTCAATATAATGAAAGGAAACCAAGCAAATAACTTCGTGCCTTCAGGTGAACAATAAATTGCATAGTTATAAAAAATCGAAAGTTTATTGGTTTCTTAGGTAATGACTTCATCGATCAACAAGTGTAATGCAGGACACATGAAATGAATCAGTTACATAATTAGAGAAGGCAAACAAAGAAATTCACTATACAACAAAAAAACATGGTGTTGTTCATTGTTTCAACAATCAATTATTCAGAATTTTGTCTGTTTCAAAAGTAAAATGAATGCATACATAAATATATATCATTGCTTTTGTTTGAATATTATAAAGTTCATTTTGTTCTATTTCTTTTATAAATGACTTGTTTTTAAAATTATTGACAACGTACGCAAATACTGATCATTTATAATGCACTATTCGTCATGATGACAATCATTGACTCGTTGAAAATCAAAGATAAATATAATTTTTTTAAGAATACGAACAACAGTTTTCGATAGAAAAGATAGATTCTAAGAGAAAAGAAGGCATTCAACATATGATTATAAATGTATATAGATATATGTTTGCTAGTCGCTCAAAGCAAAAACGAAAGAATCAAGCCATAACAATTTCGTAAGCATGTATGTTCTGTTCTTTTTTTTTTTTCTTTTTACTAGAGTAATGAATGAGTCAAAAAGAAAACATTATAAATGGATATAAAATATTGGTTGTTATATCATCATGAAATAAAAATTCAAGATACGAATTAAAAAGAAATTTTTAATTGAAATATACAGTAAGCAAGATTAATTACAATTATTCAATGAAATAAAAAAAGAAAATAAGATAAACAAAAATTTGAACAACTCTGCCATGTGTCAAATCATTTCTTTCGCGAAGACACTCGAACAATCAAAGAATAAAAAATGCCTACATAAAAATTTACTTTGTTTCTCTTTGCAGAGCCTAACTTCTATTTGCACATGCATTTTTGCTTCTAGCAGGAGAACATACATACATCAGTAAGATTATTATGCCTGCTCAGAGAACTTTCTATCAACGAATTTTTCATCATGATCTATTCTTATCACCAATTAGTCATCAACAAAGATATGTTCTAACACGACGAAATTGTAGTGATCGTGTATGCCTTCTTTTGAGTTTTTTACTTTTGTTCTATTGCGGATGGTATATTTTCGCTTCATCCAATCGTATTTTTGGATATCAACGTGATCCAGCTGAAGAATTAGCTTATAAAAATGCTATTCTTACATCATCACCTATATTAGAAAATAAACAAATATGTTCGATAGATGAAGTCGATCTTGTATTTCTAATTGTTTCGTCAAGTTCACGTTTTCTTGAACGACAATCAATACGTGAAACATGGGGATCAATGTCTGATATGTTCGATGTACATTCACAACGTCTTTTTGTTATTGGTTATCAATCTGGTGGTAATTTTTATAAAGATTTAGTAAAGGAAGCTGCACATGAACAAGATTTACTTTATTTAACTGTTGATGATTCTTCAGTCACACTTAAAGAATTACATGCTTATCGTTGGTTACAACAACATTGTTCTACTGTAAAATATATATTTAAAGCAGAAGATGATCTTTTTGTAAATTCTCTTCTTATACATGAACTTATACGAGAACTTAAGACTGATCCAAATAATATTCAAAATCGATATTTATATAATATTTCATTGAATTCACTTTTTCTTGCTCAAACATCTTCTAATGAAAATAAATTTCTTTTTGGTTGGGCATATCAACCAGGTCGACCAGAACGAAATCTTACTATTTCACAATATTATGTTACATATGAAGAATATCCAAAAGAATTATATCCACGTTATTGTTCTGGTTTGTTTTTTTTTCTTTATAATAATTTTTATATATTATGATTTTTTCTTTTTTCTTGATTTAAGGTTTTGGTTATCTCATGAATTCTAAAACAAGAGATTTACTTACAATGGAAGGTTTTAAAGTCAAACGTCCATTTCGTTTTTCCGATATATTTATAACTGGCATTTTACCTGAAAATCTTAATTTTTTCTGTGAAATTCTTCCATTTACTTATCATCAAGGTACAACTAATGAATGCATGAAATTAATTCGACAAAGTAATACAATAAATCCATTACCATCTACTCCACCACTTATTATATGTTCGACTGGTCGTCATATAGGACAGAATTCATATTCTGATTATCATAGAATGTGGACAACACTTAAATATATCTATGCTGATAAATTACATCATACAGCGAATAATTAATCACAAAAAAAAAATAAAATAATTTCTTTTTTTTAATTGTCTGTTCAATTTTCGTTTGTAATTATATTTATGTTTTCATCAAGATTATAAAAATAAAAAAAAATACAATATAGACAAATATAAATAAATAACAAAACAATCTTGGTTATAAAAAATAAATACAAAATAGTACAATATAAAAGTTTACAACTATAATTTATTCTTCCATTGAATCTTCATTATCATCAACACTGTTAACTGTCGTATCGCCTAAAATATATTAATAACAATGACATAGTTAAAAATTAATAAAGAAAATTTTTTTTTTACCATCGCTAACACTTGTATTGCCTTGTTTTTTTGAATTCGATTTATTATTTGATTTTCTACCATTCAAACTGGAACGACTGTTCTTCGATTGAAGTAATACCTTACAATAAAAAACAAAAAAAAATTTCTATAGAAAATAAAAAATATTCAACAAACTTCATGAAGTTTAGGCATAACACCACCAGAAGCAATAGTAACATTTTCACATAATTTATTCTAAAGTAAATAATAGATTCCTAATAAACAAGAAAATACAAGAATGATTATTTTACCAATTCTTCATCATTATGAACAGCCAAAAAAATATGACGAGGTGTAATACGTCGTCGTTTATTATCTCGAGCATCATTACCTGCTAATTCAACAACTTCAGCAACCTAGAATGCAAAAATAAAAATACAAAAATTCATGATAATAAACTTACTAAATATTCAAGTACACCAGCCATATATACAGCAGTACCATCACGAATTTGCGTAGGATAATTGACTTCTTGTAAACGACGATGAATTCGATGAACAGGAAAAACCAATCCCTAGAAAGTTGATTGTTAAAAGTCAAAAATAATTACAGATATGACTTACAGCTCGTTGTGTACGTCGTAGAGGTTTGGAAGTTGATCTATTACCACCGACACGTTGACTATTATTTTTTTCTTCCTTCGTAGTATTTGAATTCTGAGATTGTTGTTGACTATTATTACTTTGTCCAGTACTACTCGATTGTTGATTTTGACTTGATGATACATTTGTATCATTATTATTTTTCATTGATGACATCATATTAGAAATGATAAATGAAGAGTCAAAAACCAAATAGAAGATTGTTATGAAGAAATGTGAAAGATAATCGTAAGAATTTTGTGGATTGTAATTAAAGAAATGACGATGAATACACGACTATTTATACAGAGAAAAAAAAACTATGAAAGATTCCGTGTGTATAAATTAATACTATTATAAATTCCAAAGAAATTTATTTTAGCTCCTCCGTCTGATTAGACAGTCACTGAACGACAAACATTGAAGTCACGTGATAGAATATCTCGTTATAATCATTGTTGACATAGACGAAAATGAGAGAAATGATATGTTATAATAACGTTTTCTTATTTAAGCTTAAACTGAAAATTTTTTTTCCTTAATGTTTTTTTTTCTCTGATTACAACGAACAGAATTTCGAAAATTCAGTTAAGTCGTAAGATTTAAATTGCTGATATCAAATATCTGAAGAGAGAAATTTCGAACTTTTTAAATCTATTATCTCAATAAAAACAAAAGGATCATGTGTTAATTGTTTCATAGAGAATGATCGCTAAATAAAAAGATGTATAAAAGGTAATGGAAAAAAATTTAGCAATGGCGTAATTTTTATGTTTTTTTAATGATATAAAGCAACTAGCTCAAATTCAAATAATGATTTTCATAACCAGTTGAATATTTTAGCTCATAGATTCTACAACAAGATTTCATAGATGAACTATGATAGTTCGGTTTCTAAAAAAGTGACCCATCATTTTGTTCAAAATAAAGGAATTTATAAATCATGATTTACAAATGATACCAAGAATTATAACAGTCAAATGTATGTCGAGATGAATGATGTAAGGTAGTGTCATGCAACCGGGTTGAGTGCCTGGCATGAAAAAATGTTGGCTCAGGTCTTGTGCATAGACTCATACACAAACCCGACCTGACACTTAATGTAATCTTGGTGCTTAAAATATTTTTACTTTTTCACACTGCTAACTTATATAAAAACATAGAAGTGTCAACCATTTCGATCATGATTCAACAATTTATTATACTTGAGAATTAGGTTACAATAGTGGAAAGCAATTCTGTTTTACTAAAACAATTCATTTTTGATGAAAATTTATCTACAGATAATAATAAACCATGCGACGAAGTAACGGAATATACAGAGAGGAAACAGAATTATTAAAAAGGTGATCATGTATTGCCATGATGAAAAAAAACATTCATGTATGCATCTACAATTACGACGTTTGGCACTAGCATTGTGTTTCATTCCAACATTATCAGCACCAAGCAAACGTATAGGTAGTGAAATTAATCGAATTTTAAAAGCAGAAAGACATTAAATAAGTCCTCAATCATTTGATTTTTTTTTTGCGAAATTTGAAATGATCTTTTTTTGTTTGTTGCATTTTGTGAAAGAAAATAAATAATATACTTTTTCAGGTAAAATAAAAGTTGGAGAATCGTACTATAACTGTAAAAGTATCTACCAAATGTCAATTAGCTCCAATCAGATACCGGATGCAACTACGGAGTCCAATTGCGAAAAGTTGTAATCGCTCAGGACATTAATCTACAGTCGATTCTACTCGAAAGATTGCCAAAATTGTAGGAAGATATAAGCAGTGATATGATATCCGTATTCAGTGGTCGAGTTTTTCTGCTTCCACCTGCAAACGATCATAATCGAGCAGCGTCAATCATCAAACACGACCATCCAACTTCCTACAACCTACCGAAGTCTTTCGGACGAATAATCACGGTTCTACACATCAGAGGTCATTGACTTGAGTGAATACACATATTCAATTGCATAAATAGTACAAGCATCATTTTGTATTATCTAAATAGTTCACCTCCTTAATCAGTGCCTATGAGAAAATTCATTATCATCGATTGAAAATAAATTTTATCCTTTCAGTTGATTAGATATAACTTGCAATGGATTTATCTTTGTTAATATTGTTTGATTAATTTTGCTAACAAAATATTTTTCATATCAAGAAGAATACTAGTCGAAGTATTGAATTGAAGTTATTTATTTTTCTTTTTCTGCTGAATTAAGTAAAAAACAAAAATACCTACTCGCTGTTCAACCCGGAAACAACCTGTTCTATACAAGAAAATAAACAAAATGAAAAAAAAAACGTAGCAAATATAGTCCTTTTTGTTTTTTTTCTTTGGTTTCATTTACAATATAATACACATATGAATATATCTATAGTACTGTACGATCAACTCAAAACGAAAACAAAATAAGCAATGAACATAACAAATAGATATTAACAAACAAAATGAATTACTGTTACACAAAATTTTTCACATTACATAGATAATGTTTTATTTTTAAGTAGATGAATCTTGTAAAAATGTTTGTGTTTGTAGAAGATTCATAAATAATTGTTCATGATCATTCAATATTTTTTGCATATTACTCGATGATACGTGACATTTAAATGTAAATATTTCATAAAGACATTCAAGTAAACGATTCCATTGTTTTAAATCACAGGTATGTACACGTGTATGACAATTTTCAAGATAATGAACAAGTAACTAAAAGTATAAAAATAATTTATTCATATGAAATTTTTTATTGAAATATTAATTTTCTTATTTATCAAAGAAAATAAAATTATAGAGAACATACTTGTAACTGTGTTCCAAATAAGAAAATTGGATTACCAATTTTAGGTAAATCTTTTACTGTTAAACGACAAACACGTGATAAACGTTGAAGAAATGATAATTGTTGTTCATCGAAAAATGTTTGAATTTCATTAATATTAATATTATCATTATTATTTTCATTATATTCATGTTGAATATATTTTGAAATATTTTCTAAATCAATAAATTCATTTATAAAACCAATTGAACGTTGTCGAAATTTTTTTGTTATAAATTCATAAATATGTTTTAATTTTTCTACATAATTAAAACGTTTTGAAAATGAAAGATTTTTTTGTCTTGATAATGCACGTAAATTAGAAAATTTTTTTAATTCAATTTCATATTGTGGCATATTAGATCGATCATATGAACAAAGTAAACATCGACAAGATGTAATACCAAATTGACGTAATTGAGATGTACGTTCATTTAATGATGATATCCATAATGGACAATAAGATATAGTTAATTCGTCACCTTGTTGAATATTTGATGAACAAACATATATAAATAGATAATCACCAATAAGATACCATAAACAGTTTGGTAAACAAGAATGATTAAACATTGCACCAAGTGGATACCAACCAAGTGTTGATTTTGAACGAAATGGATTTTGTTGTTGAGTTTCAAAAAGAATACGCCATGAAATATATGATGTTGGAGGTGATAATCGTCTAAGAATTTTCATCAAAACATGATATTGAAATAGTGTTATTCATAAAAGATGCTATTCAAAGCAGAAAAATTTTTTTGAAAAAGATGTTTAAACGTCCTAATCATGATTCTCATTGAAATATTTTCACATTTATTCAGAAGAGCTATTAATGTAATCCCTTCAGAATTAAAATATGAGACATGGATGAAATTGCTGCTACTAATCACAGAAATGTTGCTTTATTTTATCTGTTTGAGACATATTTCTTTACTATTCTTGTACTTTTAGACCTGAAGAAATGTTTCAATGAAATAATTTATATATTAACGGGTGGGGCAAAAGTTTTGCATTAATCTTGTTTTTGATATAACCCTGTGATGGAATGTCGTAGAGACTTGATTGTTTGTTTTGTAAGTAAGAGCAAAGTGTCTAGTACAAAAATATATAAAAGAATTTGATTGGAAATGTTTTTCGAACGCTACAATAATCTTAGAACACAAGGCTTGAAAAAATTTTTCCGCAACTTTGGTCAAATTTTTTTTATCCAAAAATATTTGTTTGAACTTTTTCATTACCCACTTTCGACGTTTTTGAGCACCATATATATACAGTTGTTCAATACAACGAAGGCTTTCATTTGGTATTAAAATAATTGGTATAACATACAAGAAAATGAACAAAAGACAATTTGATTAAAAAAAATTATATGTTCGAATTTGGTTTTGCATCGGGAAAACAAGTTCTTGTCTGAATATCTCACAGCGAAGTTGTGTCCAATTCCAAATAATATCGTTTGGTAGAGAACTCAATAAGCTTTCTTTTTCATATAAAATATATAGATTCTGGCAACCTCTCTTGCGAAATAGAGTTTATTTTTTTGACTGCTATCAACAGTGATGAAAAATTGGTGACTCAGACGGTATCATAAAAGCCTTCATTTCTACCGTTATAAAACATGTAGAAAATTTCTTTTTTTGTAAAGCAATAGTGCTCTATTCCTACATTATAAAATCTGCGTTAGACGAATAAAAAGAGAATTTGTCTAATTATAGGAAATTTTTTCTCAGTTCAAAAAAGTTGCGAAAGAGTTTTCTGACGCCTTCTGTTCTAAGATCATTGTGGTCTTAGAAAAACATTTTCAATCAAATTCTTTTATATATTTTTGTACCAGACACTTTGCTCTTTCTAACAAACAAAAAATGAAGTCTCTACGACATTGCGTTCCAGAGTTATATCAAAAACAAAATTAATGCAAAACTTTTGCCCCATCCGTTATAATGAGACGTTATTGATATGTGATCTATAATCATATATCAACAACATTTGTTACATCTTTGAGAACTTCAAATTTTCTATCGATATACTTCAACACTTCTTTTAGCTTGTGTTTCACAAACTCATCAAAACCAGCTACTTTTTTGCTATAAACGATGTGTGAAGACGCTTAAAGAAAACTTGTTATCACAGCTTCTTTAGAGCGAAAATATGGAACTCATATGTATTCTTTATCTTCATTATACTAATACAAGATAAGTAAAGTGAAACATATCTCTCAGACTATAGTTATTTTTCGAGAATAGTCAATCATCAGAGAAACTATCTGTCTTATTAATTACGGCATTAGAACAAAATTGTTTTGTTCTCTTGCTGGTACTCTATTTTTCGTCTGCCTTGTTGTTATTCTCTCGTAAGTTAACCGGCACATAAGCCTGTTGGACATATTCATTCTATCTATAGTAGATCTCAACACACCATTATATATCTTGACAAGCTCACAAACACTAATAACTATAGTAAACGAATCGGAAGTCTGTTGTTTTCAGTTGCTCTTCTCGCGCCTCTCAATACTGGGGCGTAGGAAGTATAAGCCATAAAAACTTCAATTTAAATTTACACTCTCTATTTTCTTCGAAAATATATGTGATTTTCATAAAAGACAACTTTTTGTATCTTGAAAACATCCAAAAACATTTTTTCATAGTATTTTCGGCATATACTATGTATTGAAAGAAAATCATTTTTTATTTACAAAATCGTCCCGCAACATTTACGATGAATGTAATCAGTTTTGATATTTTCTGAACGAAATGTGAAAATACTCAAACACGAAATGTGATTAGAGAGTTTCAAAATATCTTAATTACTTGAGTAAAAAGTCATAATTCTGACTAACAACTAAATGAATATGGCCAAAAGGTCGAATTCAACGTTTTGACGTTACAAAAATTTCTACTAACACTCAATAAATTACAGATCTGACATTATGATCAATCATTCACATCTATAAGTTATTTTTATATAAGTATATTTCTCGTGATAATTTAACTCTTCGAATGTTTTTTCAGATATTTTTTAATTTATTGTCTTCATCAATGTTATTAATCAAACTTTGATCAATACTGACAATAAACTATGAATGAAAATATATTCATAAGAAACTTTACTTAGAAAATTGTTTTTGCCATGGTTTTTTCGATAATATTGGTATTTGATCATTGTCTAATAATTCCGAAGTATCATTATTATCATCTCGTTTAGATTCATTATCATTTTTTGTTTCAATTAACCATTGTCGAATAGGTTGTATTAATTTAATTTTTTCAAATGTTATCCAACTATTATTACCAATTAATAATTGTTTTTCAACTTCATTTAATAAACGTAATATATCATCATTACAAAATTCCATAGTAGAATTTTTATCATTTGTTTGCCAAAAATTAATTGAATGACAACGTTGTTCACCAATAATTCGATTATCAATACTAGCAAATGGTTGTTCAACAATTAATAAAGTACCAGGTTCAATATTTTTTAAAGCATAAATACCATAAGAACCTTTTGGATATCCATTTTTAGTTATTTCTTCTGGCTATATAAATAAAATAATAAATAATTATAATTATAATTATACTTATTTAGTACTTACTCGACATGGTCGTACTTCAAAAAGATCATTTCGATTACATTCAGCATGATAATGTGATAAATCAATAAACATTAAAGGTGATTTATCTTTTTTATGAATTGACATTTGTTCACATAACATTCCTTGAAGATCATATCGTCCTTTTGTATTTTCATCACGAAGTCTTGTTAATTCTTTTTCAAGTATAGTTAGAGCTGCTAAATTTTCTCCATTTGTTAAACCAATATTAAATTTATGAGATTTGATAAGACTTTCAACTTTATCAAATAAACCTAAATGAAGATGTGCACTAAGACAACGAAAAAGAAGTTTTCCAGCAGTTGTTTTTGGTGATTCAAGTACATGTGATAATTCATTTATAGATAAAAGTATACTTGTATCAGCTAAAGCTAAAGCTGCATGTCGTTCACGTAAATAACAAGCACATCGATTTGATAATAGACGAATACGATGTTGTTCACATTCATCCGTTTTTGGACCAACTAAAAATATGTATAAAATAAAGAATGTTTCGAAAGTTCATTCGATAATAAAACTTGAATAAGTCGTTAGCAGTTCAATCGATTTATATGTTTTGTTTTAAAATTTTATTCAGCATATTTCAGATAAAATAATTATATTTATGAAATATTAGAATATAAATTATTCTATTAATGACTAAGTTTGAGTTATCTACAGTGATGAAATGAAAGGTGTCAGTCAAATTTGATAAGGAAACATCAAATAAAGATAATGTTAAAGAATTCTTTCAATATATTTATCGATGTAATATTATTGTAGATCGAACATATTCTAAACGTTTTACAGTAATGAAATAAGAAAAAGTCACTGAAGTTTATGCTAATAATGAAAATATATCGGTTGTTCTTAAATTTGTTCAACAATATATATTGAAATATGAGAGAACTTAGTAAATCATTTAACAAAATGATAACTAATCGGATTTCGACTTTAAAATACATTAAGTTGTGAACAACATTTTTTCTATTATAGGAAATATAAAAAACTGATTCTATCAGATGAGATTTATGTTCGTATCACTGAGCATTATTTGAAGTTTTTCTATGGTGACATATGAAAGACAATAATATCTACTGAACATCATATTGAAATAATAATAAGAATCGGATAATGAAAATAAAACGATTTCACAGAAAATTCTAGGCAATGATGAATTTTTTTTTTGAAATATTTTCAAACAATGGATATCATGCTTCAGTTCAGTGTGTTCATTTTGAATAGGAAATGCAAATGAAATTATTCGAGATAAAAACTTGTTCAAAGACATGATATCAAATTAAAGACAGATAACGGATATCACTTGAATTATTCAAAATTTATTTACGTTCTTTTTTCCATTAGACTCTTGGAACATTCTGCATATGAACATGTTATTCATTAGCGACATGACTTTGCAAAATTAAAGCATATTTATTTCGAGATAATGAACTATTCTAGATTTAAGTTTTATATGCTATATGCATATTAAGTTATTCTAAATAGTCTGAAAATATCAATGCTAGAAACCTTTATTCAGCAGAATAATCATTAAAAAACTACCGTTACCGACGTAACACAAAAAAGAACGTTGACTTTCACTTTATGCATTTTAGTTTAAAAAAATTCGTATTGTTACATATATTGTGATTTTTGGAGGACTAATTAAAAGGATAGTGAAGAAATATATCTCAAAATAGATAGCATAAAATCATATCTCTGTGATTAGCAACAGCTACTATATTGTGTTTCACATATTAATCCCGCAGGAATTGTACTAACAGCTTTCAATTAATAATCAGCTGGAAGAGTCAACATTTTCCCATATGTCTATGCTAAAAGAACTTATTCTCAAAGTCAAATAAAAAATGTGTCTGTTCCATTGTACCTGTTATAGTTCGTATACTTTTTTTTTTATTTCCAAAAATAAAAATAAATCTACTCATACTTGATTTTCCTTTAGATGCTAATTCTTTTTCTTGTTGTTCATCAATTTGCCTTAAACCATATGTATAAAATTGAATAGCACCAAGATTATCATCAGCTTGATAACATGTATTACCCCATTGACGTAATTGATCAAAATTTATTCGACTACTTGTTGAACAACGTGTTTCAAAATCAATCATCAATAAATGTGTATTTGGTGATTCACAACGTAATCCTATTTCACCATCATGACACATTTTTAACCATGGATCTAATATAACAACACATGAATTTATTGGTAATAGACGTATTAAACATTCTTGAACATAACTATAGGATTTTATTTGTCGTGTATTCATAAAATATGACCAATTATAAATTGATAAACGAAGACAATGTGTATTTTCATCTTGTACAACAACATGTACAGTATAACGAGTCCATATAGGTGTAGAAATTATTTTTACCGGTAAACGACTATTTAAATGAATATGATTAATACGAAGAAGATTAATTTTTAATTGTCTTGATGCTTCCATACGATCCATCTAATAAAAAAAAAAAAATAAAGAAATTTTTTTTTTGTTAAACAACGTGTCTCAAATTACGGACCAAGCGTCTCAAAGAATCGGAACCTAATTTTATTAGCTTGACAGTCTCAGATATGGAAAAAGATTTTTATCACCATTCTGTTAGAAGACTTTATAGTTCGATAGTGCTAAGTATTATATTTTTTTTCAAAAGTACTCAGATAATAAGAAAGATCTAAAGCACTCTCTGAAAGCCTTAAAAAACAGTTTTTGACCTAGATGCTTATTACAATTGCGATTTAGATTTGCTGAAAATAAGCCTATTTGACACAGAATATCGTTCTCTATCAGAATCTATAGGAACTTCTTAAATATTCAAATCTTTTTCTATCAATGAATACCGAATATCATCCCAGCTGGGCCATATTATTATTAATAATTGTTTTTTCAGTCTTATGAACTTATAGTTTCTACGCGTATACCAATACGATTGTTTTATTGAATATGTAATTCAGTGTGTCTTTTCTAATAACATATTTTCAACTTGAAATTCGATGTTTAGTGAAGTACTTTTACTCTAAACACTATGGTTGAGAGTTGATTAGTGTTTTTTCTTGACGAATATTCGACGGTTTTCGAGAAGATGTTTCGTTTGACTTTAAACAAATGTGAAACTTCAAATCAGAACAAAAATCTAGCCAACTTATGTGTGTTTCGAATTGTTTATGTGACTTTTTTTGTCGGTCAAATTTTCATCTCTGGTCTCCCTCAGAGATATATGGAAAAACAAATTTCATCAAAAACACTACTTAAACATCTAGAGATCTTTGCTATTGTTAAAAAATAGCATTTTACAAGTCTGAAACTTCGTTTTCGCTGCCAAAACGGTATTTTTGATGAAGTTTATTTTTCCATACACTCCTGAGGGAAGACCGGGGGGGGGGGGCGAGGGATGCAAATTCGACGGAAAAAAAAGATCACAGAAACAATTTGAAACATGTATAAGTCGATTCAGTTCTTTTTGTTCTGATTTCAAATATGAGATTTGTTTGAAGTCAAATGAAGTTTCTTTTTCTAGAAAACCATCGAGTATTAATCAAAAAAGACATAAAATAACTATGAATTACATATTCGACAAAAAAAACATGATTAGTAACTAAATGACCTACTAAGGACGGCATTTGACATTTATGAATAGAAAAAAAATTGAATATCTAAGAAGCTCTTTATCAAATGGATCTACCTTCAACGAATCTCAACCGGATTTTAATAAATTTCTAGGTCAAAAATTTGACTTTTAAGACTTTCAGACAGTGCTTCAGATCTTTCTTATTATCTAAGCACTTTTGAAAAAAATATGATATTTGTAATCAGCGCATTTCGCACTATCGTACTATAAATACTTGCAAAAAAACAATGATAAAAAAGTTTGTCGTTGCCTGAAGAAAACGTTAGCTGTGAAAAAATGATTTGTGATAAAATACAAAATAAACTTGTAAAAAATAACCAGAGTTCAATGGTGATTCTCAAGCTAATAAAATTAGATGTAGATTATTTAGAACTCTTGGTTCATAATTTCACGCACCTTCTTCATCTTTTTTCTTCTTACTTGATCAGAAAATGGATCAGCAATTAACGAAATCATTCGATACTTCATTTGTGTTTGAAGATTAGTTTTTGTAAAACAATATGGTAAATCATCTATTTTATCAAATGTCTTTAATATTTGATTAGCAAATGTTTCATGTTTTGCAAGTACAATTGATTTAGCAACTGGTGTCGAATAAATTTGACCTTTTTGTTCATTTAACTTATTATTATTATTCATAATAAATAATTCCGAAAGAATATTCGAATAACATAATTTACGAGAAGATTTTCTCGACTTTAATTTAGAAGGAAGAAGAGATGATGATGATTGAGAGTTCGATTGTTGAAAAACTTGAAGCTTTTCAGTTGAACAATCCTGCCGAGGAGATGAACAATTACCTAAAACATATGAATTTAATAAAAATTTTAAAAAAATATATATATATATTGACATTTTGATGATTCAAGTTCTTTTGAAAGTTTAACAACAGGTGTTGTCGATGTAATCGTTGACTTTTTTAATTTTGATTTTGACTTTGGCATTATTAATTTTTTTAATGCGATAAAAAAATAATTAAAGCTTAAGTTTTTTAATCTAGAAACTAGAGAAAAAGAAATAAAATTTTAAAAATTACACAGAAAAGATCGGCCAATGGATTATTAACACCTTTTATTGAATACGTTCTCAAGCGACATCATACGATCGTTAATCTCTATTCTATATACTTGGATAACTATTATATGAGCACATCCTTTTCTTTTATAAGCGCGTTTTCAATCAAGTACTTAATTCATTTTATAGAAAATCTTTCTTTATTTCTTTTATGTGGTATTCTCAATTATCATGTTCAGATATATTTGTTTGTACAGCTATTCTATGTTTGGATTCGAGTTTTTTACAATATTCATTTTTTAATATAACACAATGTACTCCATCATTACTTCATTTAAATTCAAATCTATATTTAATACCTCTATATAATAATTATTCATATATTCAAGAGAAATATTTCCCCAATGGTTTTATTTGTTCATATTGTACACGAAAAAATTTTGAAGAATATAATTCAAATAGATTTTATAAATGTTCGAAACAAATAACAAAGATTGAATTTAGAAATTATTGTCAATATTCATTTCCATATCGAAAAAAAGAAAATACCTGTCAATGTTTATCAACAAATAAATCTATTCAACCAATAAATAATTGGATTAAAGCTTTAGTTAAACTTGGTAAAAGTCATATGAATCCAATTCGAGTTAATAATATAAATAAATCATCTTCAAATTTTGTGTATTTTCTAATTGGTTTTATTATTTTACTTATTTTTTTGGGTGGCATCATTTCAATAATATTTTATTCCATTAAATTAAAATTTATTCAGCTACGAATATTCAAATAAGTCAAGGGACGTTTTATGTATGCAAAACAACAAATAAATGCAATAACAAAATTCATTTTAACTTCTTTTTCTCGTATTCTGTATAGAATATGTCTAGAGCAAAAAACAAACACTTGAAATTTTCAAACATTATTTCTTTCTCGACAAATAATCAACATTCAATAAATTTCTTTTGACAATCATGTCTTGATCATTAATAATATTATTTTTTTTTGTTGCATGTTTTTTGTGCATATATCTAATAAAATTTACATTCAAATTCGAAAGTAAGAACGACATCGTCTCAATTGTTTTTATTTCATTATTTACATATAAAATAGTATCGAAATAAAAAAAAAAAAAGAAATTTTTTAATTTGATTTGAATTATTGATTTTAAAAATAGCTCGATTGAAATTTCATAAGACGAGAGAGTAATGAGTTCGATAACCAATAAGTTTTACAATAGAAAATATTATGAATAATATTTCTGTTGATTCACACATGATATCTAAAATTATTGTTCTTTTCATTTTTCTAGTTACATATGGCATCTGCAACAGCACGTTATCCATTGAAACCAAAAACTTTAACATTACTTGAATTATGTCAATCATTTCAAGACTTTCGTCATCCACCTACATCATCATCATCATCATCAAGTTCTTCACATGTTCTTACTCGTCGTATCTATCTTCATCCATTAACATTAAATCCACATTCAAAACAACCATTATCTAAAACATCTTCTACTCATTCTCTTGCAACATTTGATCATGAACAACGTGCTCATCATGTAAATTCGGATAAAAATCGTGAAATACATCAAATTAAAAATAAATCATCATTTCATGGTCTTGCTGTTTTTTCATCATCAGCTCCAATAACAACACGTATCAGTACTAAATCTGATACTCGACATATTCGTGATAAACAATCTATAAATATTGATGAAGATACAAATTATGATTATGATACAAGTACACTAACTATTTCTTCAAGTCAACCTAGTTTACAATCATTGACTCGAGGTACATCATCAAGTACACATAAAATATGTACTCGTCCATCATGTGTAATGAATAATCACAAAACTTATTTAAAATCAAATCAATGGGATAAATTTGATGTATGGGATCATTTAGATCAAACATTACAACGACCAATGCCAAATGATCCACCAACAACACCATATAATACTGTTATAGATTTAAATAAAGAAAATGATGAATCACAACAACAATATTCAAATTATAATTTTATTCAAGAAATTAAAATCTATAAACGAAATCCAAGAGAAAAATCAAGTATAGATCAAAATGATAATAATAATAATAATAATAATGATGATGATGATTATATTTATTATGACAATTAATCAATAGAATTATTGACTTGAATTTAACATAAGAAATACTAAAATGTTATTAATATAGTTATTTGTAAATTAACAAAAAAAAAAAATTTTAACTTTTCTATTTTTTCTACGTAGTTTTTTTTTCATATATGTATAATACATATCCCGCTCATTGTAAACGAGATATTATACAAAATTGCTAGGGAAACATAATAAATAATTATCTATTTTCTTTTTTATTTATATTATTAAACAATGTTTGATAAAACTATTGATGATATGGATGAGAATCATAATGAATTGGAACAGCGTTTACATTCAGATTTAAACCAAACAAAACAATCACAACATATCGAACAGTTACCATCGACTACACATAAGAATATTGATTCAAATGTACAACGAACTCTTTTAATAAGCAAACAATTAACACCATATCCAACAAAACCTCAATCAAAAGTAACAATTTTGGGTACAGATCGAACTACATTTATATGTGCATTGACTATGGCTCTAAGGCGACATGTCAATGAAATTGTTGTATTCGATCAATGTTATAATCGACAGATGAAAATGTTCTTTTACGATGTATGTAAAAAAAAAACTATGATTCATCTTTTGATCGAAATTTTTATTTTCTATTTTATACGAAAGCTTGCTTGTGCTTTTCAACTTTGTCCTATTTCTCGTTCAGTAAATCTTATATATACATCTGATATTGCATATACATACCGATCGGATGTTGTTCTTATCACAGAAATGCACAATAATAAGATAAATATTGAACAACATGATGAAACATTATCATTAAAACAAAAAGCTCAAGAATTAATCAATAGTCTTAATGGTAATCCATCAATTGTTCTACGTCTTCTTATGACTAGTCCAAATGCTGTCTTTTTGATAGTTAGGTCTTGTACTCATTAGTACTTTCGAATTTGACTAATGTCATTATTTTATTTTTTTAGGCGTCTCTCCATATGATTACAACGCATTAGTTGTTAAATCATTAGCCGGTAATCATTGTCATGCTGGACAAGTATGTGGATTGAGTTCAGATATCTACAACCATCGATTACGTTATGCTATTAGCGAATTACTCGATATACCAAGTAAAAATATAACTGGTTTTACATTGGAAAATCCTGATAAATCAATAGAACCATATTGGCCTAGTATTACTATAAATGGTCAAAGTCTAAAGTTGGCTAAAGATAATAACAGAGAAATAGAAGAAAATTTTATCAATCAACCAATGAGTAATAATGCACCACAAAATAAATATCAACCAATAAAATTAAATATAATTAAGAATGATGCAATAGTGAACAAACCTAAGTATTTAATACTATTTTTCTTTTTCATATGAGAAAACTTTTTCAACTATTTCCTTTCGGTTTCAATAATTTTTTCCTTGTAGACACTGCATAGCTTTTTAATAAAAACTTTAAAAAGAATTTTCATATTTCAAATCGAAATTCGAAAATCTGAACCTTCTAGAAAATAGACACATGAAAAATTCGATAGCTTAGTCAAATCTCAAGCAACATCTAACTTATTTCTAAATTATTTATTAGAACACTAGATAGTATTGATAGTCGATAGATTCATTGAAATTGGGAAGAAGTAGTTGCAGAATGTCACTGGTTAGTGAGTGATTAGATATCTTTTATATAGATCTTCAATCAAGACCTTGCCAAAATCAAACACGAAAAAGTTTCTAAAGCAAACTATCAATCAAAGAAAAATTATTTCTCATCATCCAAAAAAACATGACTCTACTTTGCACATGAATGAAAAAACATCTACTCGAATTCAACAATGGATTCGCTCGAGTACATTTCTTCAATCGATTAAAAACAATCATAAAATCACCAAACAAGTAAAACATTATCAACAAATTGAATCAGGCATCTCTAACAATTTTGTAAATATTATTGAATCACAACAAAATCTCTTTCAATCAATTCACGATCAACTTATTAAACACGTGAATGGGTGGCATTGTCTACAAATATTATATCATCGTTCATGTGACTATACTTTAGGCATGAATTTATGTCAAGTCGTTCGTTCTATTATGAGTAATTCACAAGAAATGCTTATTTTATCAACTTATATCGAACCATTTCTCAAACAGCAACTCACAAACCAAGTAATAAATCTAACGAAAACCAAAAATAAAGAGTACAGCAAAGGAAATTACACGAGATCTTCTATTGTGAACAGGAATTTCGATAAAGAAAAGTTCTCCCTGGAAAATAAAATCTAAAAACTTGAGCACGAGTTGTATAAGGGCAATTTCATGCAAAATGAGACATACGCATCATTTATTTAATTTTAATTCTTTACAAAGGTTATTTTCTGAATAAATACTTATAACACAGACATATAAAACAATGTTGGCTTTTTCAGCTGACTTCTAATTAAGAATTAATTAGCAAATATCTCTCTAAATATATGCGCAAGAAAAATCCCACAACTTCAGGAGAGATCGTACGATATGAACTGCATCTATGATGAAACTTTTAATAAGATCGGATTCAAAAACCAAATTCCTCTAAAAAAAACTGGTTTTGTAGAAATCCTATCAAATTTCGAAAAGTTTTTGTCGTACTATCATCTAGAGATTCGATTTTTGCTAATAACTTCTCTGAACAAAGGTCTCTAGCGCTGATTTGTTTTCGAAATATCTAGAGTAACTTAGCATACATCTACCATGCATAAATTAGCTGTAGGAAAGTTCATTATCCAATTGTTATTGTGTTTTCTATCTAAATTCTTTATATTTAAAATTCGTATAAAATCGAACGTAATCGATCATATTTAAATTACTTAAATTGATATAAAATTCCAATAGAATAATTATTTTATTAAACCAATCAGTTTATATAAATTGCTCACAAGTCTTTCATTATTTCTTTTACTTGATATAGATTGAATTGGAAAATAGTAATCTCTTTGCAAGTATACCTATTCTCATCCGTCGTTATGGTATTCATGCTGTGCTCAATTTTAAATCACAAATAGAATTATACAATCATATTCAAAGAACTCTTGAAGAAAACCGAATATTTCGTGATATGATGAATTATCCATTGCAAAAAACACTTCTAGTCTACGATTTTATCAAAAACGAAAAAAAAACGATTAACTGATATAAAATAAATTAATAACATATATCCTATTGTTGTATTTTTTTTTCCTAGCAAAACAAATAAAGGTATAACAATGAAAAAGAATTTCAGAAAAAGAAAGACAAAGGAAATATAATAGGAATCAAAACAAAAAAAAAGATAGACATACACAGTAGAAAATTAATGATGATGAATATAAGTCATTTGATGTGACAACAATGATAACAAGTTGAACAAATAATTTTCTTGTTTTTTGTGAACAACAATCATGGAATGGGGCTTGATTAGTGACATCATTGTTGTTACTTAGAGGAATAATTCCTAAGAGATGAAGAAAAAAAAAACACATTATAATCATTTATATCAAATCAATACAATTTAATTCAATAGAAAATTTCTTTTAATCGACCCACTTGAAAGAACACTGTTGGATAAGATGACGATCTGTTATTTGACAAGTAATTATTATCAGTTTTTAGAGTAACGACTAGTGTATCGAATAGTTTATAGAATGTTGCATTTTCATCTAGTCCTCACGTTCTGATCAGTTAAGGGACATCATAGTAATTGTGTGGAATATGGTCAAATATAAAATTTTGTTTAAAAGTGATTCATTCGTGTATATCTATTAATTATTACAATAGCTTTGTTGGTAGCGAAAACTTTAGCAATTTTCTTAATTTCTGTAATTTTTAGTTTTTATTATGTTGTAAATTCTTCAATACTGTTTCTCAGGGCAAAGACGACCAATCATGCAACTTTCTCATAAATTGTGTGTCACCAAGCTCTATAAGTATACGAATTCATTGCCTTCTGAATTGAAGTTTATCACAGTCAAATTGGTTAATGAATGGTTAATTATTCAATTTCTATGGACAGAAGAGTATATCAGTTATGCGATAAATATTTTTATAATGAAAACGTTTCTATCTATTGATGATAGGCTTATCATGCCCTATCATATGACATGTGCAAATCTTTCGAAAATAGCAAAAAAAAATTATTTGCTGGTAGATCCCTGGAGGAGGTAAGATGGTATGCAAAACTTTTAACTCTCATAAGAGATCGAACATATATTGAATCTAACAGAGCTCTGTATAGCCTCACTCTCGGTTACTGAGAGCCCAAATTCGTAAGAAACGAAATAAAATAACTACTCAATTTTGTTATAGTCCATTCCCGTACTTACATCAGCGCTAAGTAGATAGAAATGTTTTCATTAAAAAAAAATATTTATCCCATAATCAATTTACATTTCCTGTTCGTAGAAATCGAATAATTAACCATTTATTAACCAATTTGACTATGACAAACTTCAATTTCGAAGACAATAAATTTGTATACGTACAGAGCATGGTGACACACAATTTATGAGAAAGTTGTATAATTGGTCGCCTTTGCCCTGAGGAGTAGTATCAAATTTAAAACATCATAAACACTAAAAATTATAGAATCTAAGAAAAATCATTAGGTTTTGAACACCAAAAAAGCTTTTGTGAAAATTATTAGATACACACGATTGGATCAATTATACATAAAATATTATATTCAGTCATATCATTCACAATTGTTATAATATCCTCAATGAAACATGGCTTGTTAGAACGTGAAAATACAATTTCTTAAATATCATTCCATACGCCACGAATTACTCTACAAATTGATATAAATCACTTTTCACATGAATGATGATCATCTTGTCAAATAAGGTATTCGAATACCTTTCAACTGCGTTTAATTTTTGTTTTAAACAAATAATATTAAATATACAAAATAATTCTTATGATTTCGTCCCTGAGGGTTTTATATGCTTTGCTTATGTACTTGATAACAATAGCAGAAAAACAAGAAATGTGATGAAATACAATGAAAACAAAATCAAAATCAAAATACATAAACTGTTATTAATATAACATATAAAGAGAGACGATAAAAAAAAAGAGGACAATTGTCTTGTTAGTTATATAATATGATGTAAAAAGCAAAAAAACAATTATAACGTGATTATATCACTGACCTTCTTATAAAAAGTCAGACAGGTCATAATATTGTTGGTTTTCCGGCAAAAAAGTGTTTCTAAAACAAAAAGAAAAAATATTTTTGTGTTTCTTTTTTTCGTCGATTAATTTCAATGTTTCTTACAACAAATTCATAACAAGACCAAGCAACAGCTGTACTTGGCATTTGATAAAGGATACGTGGTGTTAGACCTTTAAAAAAAGCAGCTAGACCACCTTGAATATATATCAAACGAACAGCGCTTATAAGTCCTCTTGCTTCTGCAGTTGCTAATATTGTATTTCCATTTGTTGTTGGTGTTACATTTGGGTTTCTTGGCATTGAACATGTTGGACCACCAGTTGATGCTAAACAACATTCTTGTGTATTTAATAATGTTTTACAAACATCTAATGGTGTTGTTATGGCTGCAGCTATAGCACCAGCTCCAGCACCTGATATAACATGTGATAATGGATCATATGTTCGTGCATAATTTAATTCATCTTGAAATAATTCATAAGCAATAAGATGTACTGAATGAAATGGAATATTCATTGTTAATTGAGTTGTATAACTTCTATAGAGTACAGATAGACCTTCACGTTGACGAATTTTACGTATACAATCTATCGCACCAGAATATGGAGATGCATATATTTGAAGACGTTGTTTAATTGCTAAAATATAATAGATTAAATTTTAATTTATTAATTAAAAAATGTATATATATATATATATATTTTTTTTTATATTATTTTTACCATCAGCAGGTACCATCAAAGCATCATGAAGTAAAGTAGCAAAACAACCAGCTATTCCATTAGCAATGGGACTATGACCAGCTTGCTTATGTCCACTTAATAATATTTTCATTCTTTCATAACAAGAAAAATAAAGTGCATGAGCTGGTCCAGCTGCTAAAGCTACAACATGCACACCACGAACCTAGATGAAACAACAATATATAGTTTAATCTATATGTAATGAAAGAAAGAAAAAAATTCACCGACAGGTCTGAATATGCCTTCGTTAGCCATCATTTCTCGTATAGCATGTGAGATCCCTCGATATTTTGCATGCGGATCAGGATTCATACACTGCATTCGAGTCTATTAGAATATAAAGAAATTTTTAAGATTATTATAACTAAAAGAAAAAAATTATTAAATATACTTTAACAACATCAACGGGATACATGACACAATGTTCACCAATACCAGCTAATGCTCCAGCAGTCATATGTATAGCTGGATGCACTGATTCTGGAAGACTTTCGTAATCATCACTTGTTGCCATCCTTACTCGTTTAATTGATTATTTGATTTAGAGTTTAGAAAACTATTTTTGTTAACGATAATATTATTGAAGAATGCAAGCGTGAAAGCCTTTTCATTATAAATCGAATCTAAAATTAATGAATCAAATATTACGCTATTTCCTGTATTTTACGAGATTTGTTACGTAAAAGAAATAGAGAAACGAAAAAAGATAGTGTTTTATCTTCAAGCCATGCTTCTAATCATATAGTGAGAGCAAGGTCAAAAAGCAGAATGATGCGTCTTTTTTTCACAAGGTAAAGTGCAATGTTGAAAAAAAAGAAAGCAATGGCGTGTGCTAACATATAGGTAATCAAAAAAAAGAAAGAGAATCATGACGAGGCAATTTTTTTTCTCTTCTCTTTTGTATAGTTCCTGTCTTTTCTTTACCGTGCAGGATGGAACAAATTATCACATTTACCACCAAAAAAAAAACATATACAATAGATAAATTAATTTTTGTTCGTTTTCTATTTTTTCTTAACATCTTTTTAATGTGTTTTTTCTCCACATGTTGATTTTTTCTAATGCCTGTGTATAAATGAAAGTAAATTTCGAAGGTATAACAACATGAACAAGAACAACAATAAACGACTTTCTGGAAAAAAAAGAAAAGAACGAGAAAATGTAGCATCTGTAAAAGAAGAGAAAAAAAAATAGGCAAATCATCATTAATTTGCTTTCATTTTTTTTCTTTCTTGTTTTTTTTTATTTGTTCTTTTATTGTTTATTGCTGTTTGCATTCAGGTTGTTGTCCTGCACCATTGGCACCAGCAGCTGAACCTTGTTTACCGCCTCGAGATTTCTATTTTTGAAAACAAAAAAATACGTTATTTCATTTATGAAAAATTTATAAAAACAAAAATAAAAGCATATACTCACACCACTAGGACCACCTGATGAACCGTGTTTACCACCACCATGATGATGTCCACCTCGACCACCTGCATGATGATGATGTCCGTGACCTAAATAAAATACATTAATATTCTAAAAAAAAGAAAATTTTCCTATTTACCCTCATCTTCATCTTCTTCTGGTTCTTCATCATCATCATCATCTAAAATAAAACAAACAAAAAAGCTATTAGTTCAATCTCTGTGGAAATAAAATGTCAAATACAATTAAACTCATGCTGCTAATCACAAACAGATTGCTTTATGTTATCTATTTTGGAACACATGTCTTCATTGTCCTTCTACTTATAGGTGCGCCACCCTCTTTTTTGATCATTTCTGACTCTTAAAGACAGTACAACCGATCAAGCTGAAATTTTTACTACAGAACAAGCAGCAAAAATAACGATCACATGTGTTTGAAGCCAAAATAATTTTGAAGTGAAATTTTGTGATTTTTTTTTGGAAGCCCTAGTTTCCATAGGATCACATCCTGGTACATTACGACTCCTATCAAGGTTTATCCGGGTTTAAGCTTTTCCAAATATAAATCCGAGTGAAGAAGTCAAAAAGAAAGCAGCTGATTTAATCTCTGCAGAATACTTCCAAGTATCTATAGTAAAGAAAATTCCAGCTTGATCGGTTTTATTGTCTTTAAGAACAGAAACAGTCAAAACGAGCAGCGGTATCATTTATCCTCCAGCAATGCGAGAAGCAAATAGTTTATATATTAAAACGAGACGTTATTGATGTACAGTCTGTGATCGCATATCTATGTTTGTTGTAGTGTATGAAGACGTTCAAATTTTCATACCTATACTTCAACTCTCCTCTTAGATCGTGTTTCAGAAAATCTATTAGTTTTTATTTTGCATTTATTTTCTCGACATTTCTTACCTTCGTCTTCATCTTCATCATCTTCATCATACTAAAAATAAAGATATTAAATATTTTTCTAAGTATTTTGTTAAATTAATTATTTTTCTTACATCTCCATCTTCGTCATCTCCAGCTTCACCTGTATAGTAAAGTACAGCTTTAGGTACAATTGAATCTCGAAGCATATGACCAATTTCAAAATCAGCTGCTAACATACGCATTTCATCATTATCTTCAAGTTCAGCATCAGCTTCTTCAGGTACTAAGATGAATAAAATATTTTGATTTTATAAAAGAAAAAACTTTATTATAAAATATACCAGTTGGTGGTGTAAAAAAGTTAAAAAATGAATCAGTTTGTACTTCTTTAGTAACAACACGAATTGTACCACGATTTTTATGTTTTTGTCGTTTTTTAACCATTTTAACAGTTACATTTTTTCCTTTACTCCAATGAATTTCACAACCTTTTGATTTAACGATTTCTGGTCCTTCATATGATAATGGTTCATGTTCATCGGGTCCCGTACGAAGTTCATAAGATTTCGTTAATGTGGTATTTGAAAAATATTCATTTGATGTAAATTCAAATTCAATTGTAAAACCTTTTTGTTGTGGTTCATCTTGCATTGTTATACGTACATCAATAAGATGTTTTAAAACAGGTTCATCTTGATCCTAAATTAGAAAAAAAAATACGAATTTTAAATTCATTCGAATAATATTTTCTTTCAAGTACTTTTATGAGTTCTGAGAGAACATCTGAATTTTTGAATACTTGTAACCAAAATTCTGGAATACCGACGGCTTTTTCTAAAGACAATAATAAAAAGAAATAAAACTGTGATTATTCGTTTTTCTTGTTAATAAGTTTATTCGTTCAGGTAGATGCTGAATCTGCCGTTAAAATGAAAAATTTTCCCCAATGAAGAGAAATTCTTCAAAATTTTTCCCTACCGTCAAAGTCATATATAAATAAGTTTCATCCATTATCGAATAATATTGATAGTCAGTTTTGGCATTTAGTTTTTTTCAGAAACGACTTATCACAACTGAACCAAAATTTAAAAGTTCTCATATGAGTTATTATTCACTTTTCTGATAAAATAGCGCTAATTGCCTCAAATCGTGGTGAACACATTAGGCAGATATTCGGAAAAAACAGGCTAAAATCTAAATTCCTGTTTTAATCTGAACACAAGTTTTTCTTGAAACTAATGACGTCTAACGATGGTCTTCATTTGATATTAAATGACTTATTTGAGCCCTCCATTGACATTATCTTCATTACGTTCGTACTAAATTTTAAGACATAATATATTCAAGAATGAACACAAAGAATAGATATAGTTATTATTCAGTTATAATTAGATCACTTTCAGACTGCTGGTAGAATGCAAGCGAGTTTCTTTACATACGCTAGACATGGCAAATTTGTCAAATACTCTAAATTATGTGTCTATGATGACACGATTCAATTACATCGCTTACAAACGACATTGAGATGTAACCATTTTCTACTCATTATCATATAGTAAACATGGTTAGTAATGTATAGTTTTTGTTCAAAAAATATATAAAGAAACTGGAGGCAACTCGAGACCCTTCTTGTGTTGCATGTACAATACATGATAAACACGTGCAATAAACGGACTCCTGCATGATAATACAAGTATTATGTAAAGCGTATGTTTCTAGGGTTTTCGACCTTGATGAATCGATTACTAGTGCTTTTAGAATTCTTCAAGCACTATTATATTTAGTAGCTCACTAAAAAGCTGTGTATTTTCAATTTCCAAGCTCATGTAACGGGCTATGAATAGAATGTTTAGAACAATGCTGTTAATATTTAAAAGGTTACGTGCATTAGCGTCCTTGAAAATATAGTACTGTTATGAAAACATTCAATACAGTCCAGAAGGATAATGCATCAAAGCATCCAATGTTTCCTCTTAACACTTACTTTGTTTGGGCACTATCAAACATTTCATGTCCTACACAGAATGAAAAGGGTGAGTTATTTATATCCAACCACAACCTACCAGATCGTTCTGGAACTTTCAACAAGATTGTTCCAAATTTTTTATGGAAGAATTCCAAACATCCAAATCAACAAAAACAACTTGTTGGATCTTCTTGTAGTATTTCAGTTGATTCGATTAACGAATAACATTTTAAATCAAAGGAATATAGCGTGTTTTATTTTCCAAGAAATAATAACCATTATTTGAAACAGTCTACTCGTATAAAATTCCATAAATAGTTCAAAAACTGACTTATAAATTAAAAATCTATGATTGTATAGTAAATCACTTAATATTATATTAGTCAGTAAATTCTTAAACTGTCATCGATCAACTCGGCAAGGTTAAAGTCCTCGAACCAACATCACAACCTAATTTCTCCATTGATTATCAGTATTTCAGCTACTATGACACGTCTGCTAACTGGGGGAGAGTGTGGTAAACAATACAGGATAAGGATGGAAGTAAAAGTTAAGACTGAGAATTATTTGGATAACAAAGTTTTCTAAGTTGTTACCTTCCCTTCAACGGTTCCATCGTAGCTTGTAACAAATCGTTTGTTATATACATATATATATGGATATATGCATATCAGAAAAAATAAAGCAAAGATAGTCTAAATAATGACGCTTCTAGACCTGATACCGTAAAGCGACCCACATTTAGAGCACATAACAAAGGAAAGAATAAATGCAATGTCAGATATATGCATGTCGAAAAGGAGATGTCTTGAATGGTAAAAGGAATAAAACAAGAAGCGGTTAGATTGTTTTCTACTGAGGAATCAACTATGCAATATTTATCTAAACATCATATCCTGATTGCTGCGAAAGAAAAGCGCTATTGGCTGATTTTCTACTTTCAAAGATTTTCATGTAGACAGTCATTTTTCAAAACTTAGAAAATTATTCTCTAGACGTGTGGGCATACACAGATAGATTCTGTAGATCTGGATAGGGGTTAGTAAATAAATGACATCCGGAAAAAGAACAAGGTCAACTAAAATCGTACAGAAGGAAAGGAGATAACGTGTAACGAGCTTTAGAGAGAAGAGCTGTATTGTTCTACTTTTCGTATCTTTATTTCAAGGACAAATAAGAGCTTGTTTTAAAAAGAACATAATGTTTTTTTTTTATTTGTTTTAAATCAAAATCGCCTAGATTTATATGACAACACATATATTATCAAAGGGAAAAAAATACAAGAATAAAGAGGGTCGGCATGACAGAACTAGAAAACATGAAGATTTATATTGATATAGATGTCATGTCATAACGAGAGTCAAAAACATAAGAACGTTCGAAGGTTTCGTTCGCTTTTTTTTTTAAAAGTATTCTGTGGAACAATATTTTTAAAAATCTGTGTCCAGGGAAAAGGGTGAAGGTTCGATGTTCTTCATGGGTGGCTTCTAGGATTCATAGGACTAAATAAATTCAATACATTTTTCATGTTTAACAAATAGATAATATTTTCTATAAATAATAAAAATAAAACTTGAACATTTCAGTGAAAATTCAAAATCATCAATAAATAATTATTCGTAACTTTGTTTTAATATTCATCATATTTTTGTTTATTCTTTACGAATGATTAACCAGCCTTCTTCTGAATCATCAGATATAGCTAAACAATAATTTTCCAGAACATAGAAATACATGTTATAAAATATCTCAATATGGATAGGCAACGTTATCTTGCATTATTTATGTCGTTGTTTTTTTCTTAATTATTTTTCTCTTATTGAAACATTTTCATAATATATTCAAACAACTTTTCTACACATATTCATATCTCAAATAGAACAGTTTTTTGTTCATATAAATAACCAACAACTAGAGGTTCTAAGAAAATATACTAATTGAAATAATATTATCTTGCAAATAGAAATGATTCTATTTAAAAAAGAAATACCAAATAATAAAAAATGACTGGCTATCTTATATCAATGTATCAAAGGATATATGAAAAACAAAAACTAGCACAGTCCTTGATACTAAATGACATTGTTATGCACTCAAGGTTATGAGAAATAAATATCGACGTTTTCCTTTCTTTTTCTTGTGGTTTATCTTTCTATGAAACTTTAAACCCTAAAACAACTTTTATCAATCATTAAGATTAGCCTGTCATCATACCTTCGTCTTTTTTCTGTTCGTCGGTTTTTTCTCCAGTTTCTGCTTTCTTAGCTTCTTCATCATTCTATAAATTAACAATATCAAAGGATTATTTATCTCAAAAGTAATTGTTCATACTTCATCCTCATCAAATGCACATTTAGCTTCAACATCTGTTGGTTCATATATTCCTTTAACAATATTCAAACGCTAAAAATAATACATAAAGAGGAAAAAAAACAATTAAATATCAAAGTAAAATTTAAAAAAATATCTACTTTTGCATAAAGTGGTTGATATTTGCTTAAATATCGACATTCAAGTGCATGAACTTCTTCAAAAAAACTTGCTTCAATTTTATGATGTTCAACTTGAATATTTCGAAGTGCATTTACACGACGTACAACTTCTGGTGGTAAACTATAAATAAAAATAGAAAGAATAAATCAAATTTATTAACTATTTTAGTTCATAATCTTTTTAAAAAAATGAATAATAATAATCTAATAGATAAATATTATTATCAAAACTATCTTTATAAGGTACATTTACTTAATCAAAAAGGAGAATAATAATAATAATAATAATAATAATAACAGCACAAAAGTATATTATTAGTAATAATCAACTAATAAGAGAGTACACGCACCCACTTGCCGAAACAAGAAAAAGACTCTCATATACATTTATCTTTATTCTGTATTTTTATGACATTTTGTTATAAGTCTACGGCGAGAATAGAAGAAAAAAAAATAATCTACTTTATATCTACTCTCCGTATTTTTCTTTTCTTAGGTATTTTAAAGAAGAAATAATCAATGGTTATAAAATCATGGTATTTTCATAGTTGCCTTAAGATTGTTACATCGAATATCAAGAGCGAAGCGTTAAGATATTCAATAGAATATTCTAACGATATATATTTTGTTTATTATAAAATGTTCTACTGTGATTTCATCACTCATAAAGTAAATTATATATCGGCAGAGTTGAGAAATTGGACTTGTTTTGACGACAGTAAGGACAACAAATTTTCATGCCCTACAGCAACGCATGACGGTAAGACTGAAAACTTTATTAAATAAAAATAAGTCTCGTGAAATTTCTTCCTGAATCTTGACGATACAATAAATTGAAAATGATTCAAAAGAAAAATGTATATTTACAACTAAAGATGTGCGAAATCAAGTCCTTTTGATTCCGATCTAGAGAAAACTATTCCAGAATTCATTCATACCAAGTCTAAAAAAATTCTTCTATACTCGTTTTTGAATTATATTCTCATTGATATAATTTATAAGGTAGTTCGCTTAATACAATAGAATATTTAACTTTAATCTTTAGTTGCACTTGGAATAAGTTTTTTTTTCTCGTATTCTCTATACTACACATTTCTCTATACACGACACGCAATAAGACAAGATCACTAGTCATAAATAAAAACGAACATGTTTTATAATACAATAACTTCGTTATGTTCGTCATTCAGTCGAATAAATTGTTTTTTTAGAATTGTAAATTTTCTGTACTACATCAACTTGAAATAGTAGTGTAACAATTTAATATGATTCATTATACTGCTTCAGAAAACACTGAATATTTTAGTGGGACAAAATGCATAGTTCTTCTTTGTAGTTACAAAAACTCGTTATTCTCAATCGTATTAAACCTGTTCTACCAAGATATTTTTTAAGTTCTTCAACTTTTGTCTATAATAGTTAGAAAATCAATTGACTATCGCGAGGATATGAAAACAAGCTAGCCTAAATTTCTCAACTATAATCATATAATATTTCCTTTTGACTGTTTAGTAGTTATTACACCAAAACAACGCAATTTGTTCAAATGTAATGAGACGAGTTCCTTCAATTGAACTACGAATATTCTGAAAAGAATTTGTGTCCTTAACTTATTGCTGCAAAGATACCACACTTTTACGATATTTTTAATCAGAATGCCATGGTTCTCTTCAGGACAATTGATTTTTGAATTTCAACTTGAAACTTTGCAAAGAGATAGACATTAATGAGAATAGTTTCCTGTGAAAGTTTCAGATATTTTCATTATTTCTCTCTTAAGATACAGTTATGGTAAAAGTATGTCTTTTATATCGATCAGCAGATTCCATGTTTTTATTTCAGGAGAGAAGCAAATCCAAAAGACTTGAAACTTTCACAATAATGTACTCTCATTAACGCCCGTATCTATGTAAAGTTTCAAGTTGAAATCTGAAAATCAGTTTTCCTAGTGTTTCTGAGGGAGACTACGGTATTCGTTAAAAGGATACCATAAAAATGTAGTATTTATGTAGCAACAAGCTATGAATAGGAACTTTTTTCAAGATTTTTATAGTTCATTTGAGCTAACATAGTACACGTGATCTCCACTCAAAAGCCTTTTATCAATTGGAAGACTTCCATCGTAAGCATACAGAACTCTATTTAAGGAATAATCACATCATATTCAGGAGAATCGAATAAGTTTTAGTTGAATAGTATTAAGAATTTTATGAGATTTCGTTCTGGATATTGGATGCATTGGTATTAAGATAGTACTCGATATCTTTTTTTTTCTTCATTATACCTTCCGACAAGAAATGATCCAGCATCATCACCCATTGAATCAAATCGTTGTTGAACATTTTGAAGAAAACCCGGATTTCCTAGTGCCGTTGAAGGTGTACCAGTAGCACTTGCACCACTAGCTGATGGTGACGTCACTGCTTGTGTTGATGTTGATTGAGCACCGGTTGCTGGTGATTCACCGGTTGAAGGTGGTGCTTGAACATTATCGTTTTTATCCATTCTATACTTCCTCTAGAATAAATCCATAAAAAATGAACGAAAATTTTCCAACATACGTTTCTACGGAAAAAAAAGTTTCTACAAACAAACACACCGGGTTTTTAATCTACAAAAATTTTAAAGAGAGAGAAGAGAGAAATCTATCAGAAAACATAAAGACGAAAGATAATCGTTTGCTGCGCAATTCTTTGGATTTCTTCATTTGTCTGTATTTTCAATTAACCAATCAAGTGTCGATTGAGCAATAAATTTGCAACTTTTCATCTATTTCAATTTTCTTCTTAAATATATTTCATTATCATAAAAATAATTTTTTTAGTATATTTTCTTTGTTAAAAAGTATATTAAAAAAAAATAAACATCTACCTAGCGACCTCATCTATTGGATATGACAGTTAAACAATGGATTGAAGGGAAAAAAATCACATTTGATCATCATCATTATTATTATTTTTTCATTTCTATATGATTGTTTATTATTTAACTCATATTGTTTATTTTATTTTAATTCAGATATCTATAATATCCTAATGTCGAATTTTGGTGATTCAACCGATATTGGTGATTCTCCGGAACGTACTGGAATACCTAGTAGCACTCATTTATCATCATCAATTGATAGTGAAGAAACTGCTTTATCAAAATATGAACATGAGTTGGAACGGATGATAAACGAAAGTTTAGTTAATGGACAAGATTTATATACACAAAAATTATTTATTGCCTTTCAAAATGCTGCTAAAGCTGTAACCAAAATGTTTCGTGGTAGGTCAAAGTATTTAAAAACAAATTTTTTTTTTACATATTTTCTTTTAGAACGTTCTAACGGAACAGCTAATTGGAATACGTTTCATGCAGCAGCTGGATCAGTTACAATGCTTTATAAAGGTAAGAATTTTACGTAAATTAATATACATAAATATCATGTTGTTGTTTTTTTTCTTCTTCTCAATAAATAGAAAGTCTTGATGCATTGAAAGATGCCACTCAATTAGGTATTATCAACGGTGAACAACGTAAAACAAAAGAACTATTATGTTGGGCGCGTCGTAAACAACGTCGTCATATACGTACGGAAGAAGTTTATGATTATTTAATTGGTCGACCACCATATCGTTTTGCATCTCGACCATATAATCCTAACAGTTCATTATCAACAACCGAAATCGGTAGTACGAACAGTGGTACAACAAATAGCAGTAGTTTACGTCGACAAGATTCAGCTACAGAATTAACAACAAATCAAAATCAACCTATTGTTGATGATTTACAAACATTTCGACAAGCACTTGTCATGCATGGTAAAGAAAAACAAAAATTTGTATTTTGTTATGATTTTTATTTTAGACATTGACAATGCTAATCGTAATGTTCATTCGAATTCATATCGTCATCAATCACCATCACCACCAACAACAGCTCAACAACTTGAAAGTTTTGTTCGTCAACAAGTTGCTGATCATTTAGCGCGAAAACGTGATTGGCATTCAGCAGATTTATTTAGTGGTTCAAATGCATCGGATTTTCAAAAACCAAAGCGTGGTCGACACATGTGAAAAAAGAAAAATAAATATTTCTATTAAAAAAAATCAGCTTATTTCATATCTTTTTTTTTTCTCTCGGCTGTATTTATTATTATTTTTTTTTCGCGTAAACGCGGGTATTTTTCTTTTTTTTCATTTTGCTTATCATCCAAATATCACTTTTTTTTGTGCTCTCTTGGATTTTCTTTTCATGTACAGTTGTTTAATCCTGTTTGTTCTGTTTTTTTGTTCTAACTATCTGGATGATATTGCTCAATTTAACTTTAAAGGTTTGGTATCGTCATCGTTGTCGTCGTTTTCCTACTACTATAATTGATCATGTACTTTTTTTTTTCTCTTCTCTTCTCCCACTTTCAAAATAAACAACTACTGACAAATAGAAATATGAATGTTAATTGATGTAATCAATAGAATAAAGATGCATCAATATCTATTTGTTTTTTTTTCATGAAATTTATCATGAAAATAGATTGTATTTTTCTTTTGTTTTCAATTTTCAAAACAGACCTTTTTTATTGAATCATAAATATTATGAAATCATATAATCATAAATTTTAGAATCAATGTTTAAAAGTAATATTTTTAAAACATGTGTTTCATTTTCATAAATAAATAAATATACAAAGAAACTTCCAGGTGAAAATTAGAATTCAATGAAAAATTATTTTCATTCAACTAAATTTATATTTCTTGATAAGACTTAATTAAAAAAATCTTGCCAAAACACGAAATAATAAAAGAAGGTAAGTAATTATTTTAATTTAACATTTTACATTATTAAAAACAACACAATGTGAAACGACTACAAATAAACCTTCATATTATATCACGTGTACTGCACATCAAACATGATTAGTCATTTATTTGCTTAATAACATTATGAAAAGAATAATTTACAAATTAAAGTCTCAAAAAACAAAATGAATATGATCCAATTAAATTCTTCAATTCACTGACATAATAATTTTCTCTTGTTGAAAATAATTTTTAATTGTTTTCTTTATATCATATGAGCAATGTATTTAAAAATATCTAATTTATTAGCTTTTGTCTAGGAAATAAAATCTTATATATTAAACACTTCATTGATACTGATATCAATCTGTATGTATTGATCATGAGTATATATATACATATGTCTATATCGAAAATCTCATACATATTCATATTTAGATTAATTTTTTTTTTGTTATTACATTTTTAGACACTTCAAAATAAACTGAGTAATGCATAGTTCTTCCAAAAAAAAAATGTTTCGTGACTACTTAGTTGATTGCACATTTTTTAAGAAAGACTATGAATTGATACCTTGTTTTTCCTATTTTTTGTTGAAAACATTTTATGTCATTGTTATAAAGTAAAATTAATTCTCTATATACTCATTAACATATTATTTTTTTTTATTTATTTATATTTAACTCATTAATGAACATGTTATTAATTGAAAAAGAAAATATTTTAAAAGAATATTTTTGATTAATTATTTTAGTGTCTTCTAATAATTATTATTCTATTTAAAAATAGAAAATAAAATTTTATTTTAACTTCTTGAATGAAAGTTTATCGACATATTTCTTTAATTAGAAGTTCTTAAATATATATTCAGTATTTATCACGATCAACATTAAATTTATATTATGATAAAAAATGTTCATCTATTATTCGTACATGCATAAAAGTTTTTATTCATGAAAATATTTTCTCATTAGATGAAATAAATTATTTCGTATTTTATTATGATACATTATGAATAAATGAATGTTGTTTTGAATGTCAATTATTCATATTAAAAGATAGTTTGTCTGAATATTCTCTCTCATTACTCGGTGTTAACGTTATATTAAAACAGATTGAATGCAATGTTAATAAATATGTATGTCTTTAACCGAATCAATGAATAATTAAGATAAATAAAAGATAACAGTGCACATTTTTTTCATTCATATAGCCAATTGAGGAGACTTAGATATTTGTTTGCATTGAATTGAAATGTCAAATGGTTTTTTTTTTTTTACTAACTCAAAACTTACATTTTAACAAGAAACTTTTTTTTTAAATGAAATGAAAAATTCTGTTCTCCTAAATTCAATAATTCTTCTCCTTAGTATTATGTTATATATGTCAAAATTATTTATATATCAAAGAAAACAAAATGTAATATTCATTGTGTCATTGGACGTATGTGTATTTGCTTTATGATTCGATAATAAAAATAAAAGCAATCAAAGTCTATGAAATTATTTCTTCTATGTTCGAAAAACAGATGTCATTGGTTTTGCTCATCATTCTCTCGCTCAATTTTCACACACATTCACAAAAAAAATTTTTCGTACAAACATACGAAAAAAAGAATAAACCAATAAACAAACATCATCATCATCATCTGTCTACAAGGCACACTAAAAACATAAAGGAAAGGTTTTAGAACGAACGAAGCACAAAAACCGGGGTGGGACAGTTGCAAAAAAAAAAAAAAAAATAAACGAAAGCGCGATATAAAAAAAAAGAAAACAAAAACAAAAAACAAAAACAAAACTTCTATCGATCTCATTTTGGTGTTGGTGAAGATTCTGATGATAAAACAGTATCATTCGCTGAAATCTTTGTTAAATGTAATCTTTTAAATTGTTCAAGTGATGCAAGATCACATAGAGATTCTAATTTATTTCCAACCGATATTGATGAACCATTAACAGCTATTTCTTTTGTGGGAACAACATTTCCACCATTTGAATTTGCATTTATCGGAAGACGAGTTATAGTAGAACCGCATGAAACCAAATAGAGACCGCCTTAATAAAAAAAAAAATTCATTAATTAAAAATTCTTTTAAATCATTTCAATCTTTTTAATCGAGTTTACTTACCAGTTTTTCATAGAATCATTGGAAGATATGTGTATAGTAAATAGAAAATTAGAAGAAGAAGAAGAAGAATATGGGTGTAAACATGCATGATTTATGTGTAGAACGTGTGAAGACCAAGAAAAGGAGGTTGAATATTGTCCAAATACGTGTTGCAAATATTTAAATGTAATGTATTAATTTGTTTCTTTTTTTTTAACCGAACAGACCTGTCCGTGTTCGTGGTATTGTATTTGCACTTTTAGTTCGTATTGATGAATCGAATGTTGAATTAGCTGAAATCACGCTGGTTTTAGGTAATACGTTTGTCGGCATTTGTGGCATAGTATTTGTCGGTAATAAAATACGATTAATATTATTATATTGAAGATTATTTTCCGATGAACGTAATGCTTGTTGATAACGACCATTTCGTGAACTATTTTGTGAAATTGTTGTTCCCTAAAATAAAAAGACGAAAAAAACAAATAAATAAATATATATTCGAGCATTGTTAAGCTTTTTTATCAAAAACAAAAATATTTACATTTCTTGTGGATCGAGTTTCAAATTTCGATTGCATTTGTTGTTGTTGATTACTAAAATATTGTTGAAACACTTGCGTTGATGCTCCATTATTTGTTATATATCGATTTAATTGTGCATTAGGTAATTTTGAACCAACATATTGAACCGAAGAAAGATTTTGTGATGAATCAGCAATATCAATTGGCATCTAAAAAAAATAGATCATGAAAATTGACCTCTTGTAAACTACATGATCAGCCAACAAAAGTTAAATCTATCCTCAAACAGTTCCTTCATTTAGAATATTGTGCCAATTTAGACATTTTGTCGAATACGAGATCATTCACGATCATCGAAAAATGCAAACAACACTCACAAGAACACCTGCCATCATAGGCAACATACCAACAAAGCAATAGAGTGCAATCGCCTCTACTAAAAAAAATTGAGGAAGCTATAGTAACTTATTGCTTTCTATAAGTGTCTCAATTTTGTAGATTTTTTAAATGCAACTTTTCTACTCATATGAACATGAATGTTATATCAGCGACAAGAAGTTATTGATTTCCCTGAAAAGAAGATTTTGCGCCGCTCATCACTAACTTTGTTCGTGGTCATGGAAAAAACTCTGAAAAATCTCGTCTGCTAGCTACCTGAACTACAAAATAATGAATGTTTTAAAATGGTCATACATCTGATTCATAATATATTAGCATATTTCGAATTCTTCAATGCACATAGTGAAAGTAGGGTTTTCGATTAGGGAAGGGAAGATGCTCCTTCCAAAATGTCTGACTTTCTGTCAATTTTGTACCGCTTCAGACAATGTCATTGCGAAGTAAATCGAATTGAGACAGGTCCTGGGGTAGAGACAATCCGATGACAAGTCGTCTGTTGTGAAAAGGACCGAGTAACGGTAACTTATGGAAGTAGCCAACAAATAATCTTTTCTGATTTTTTTTTTATGGTAATCATGTTTGGCATTGACTGTATTTTTGGATGATCGCGTATTCGGAAAAATGTCTAGATCGGTAGTTAATTTTATATGAAATAACTGTTTGAATATAGATTTAACTTTTATAATCGCATCATTTACACGAATCCAAAAAAAAAAATTATTTTCTTTGAATTTATTTACTGAAGGATGATATTGTGCATTTGTTACTGCATTAACATTAGTCATGATTGGTACATTAGCCATAGTTCCTGGTGTACCAAATAACAAACGATGACACATATCAATGACGCCTAGTAATTTAAAAACAAATAAAAATTTTGTTCAATAAAATTTTCTTCGGTTTTATTTTCTTACCCATTCCTCGCATGAGAGTTTCACGTTGTTTAAGTAATGTCATTCTTTCAAATTCTTCGTTTTCATCAATTTCCATGGATCTTAATGATTCTCCATAGGTTTGAACTGGCGAAATAGCCAAAGTAGCATTCTAAAAAAGAGTTTTTAAAAAAATTAATTTTATTATTCTTAGTGATTGATATATTCTTGGACATTTAAATACAATAGGCAAAGAAAAAGTATAGCAACGAAGAATAGTGAAATAATTTACCATTGACTGTCGATGAGAAAAAGCCAATTTCTATAAATTTTTCCCATATTAGTAAGTTAGTATAGAGGATAGAGGAGAAAAAAAATGCAATAACGAAAGAAAAAGCTATTTTAACTTACAGCTGTAAGACGTTTTAATGGTGTTCGATTAAATGATGAACTTCTTGATGATTTAACAGTTGCTAATGGTCGTCGTGTTGGACTTTCACCAAAAACTTCTCTTGAACTATTATTACTTGCACCGGAATATACTTTTCGATTTTTAAATGCATTTAATTTATCTTGTTTTCTTTGTAATTCATCAATTTGTGCTCTATTAAATAAAAGACAAAAAAAAAGTAATTTGCTGATTCTTCTCTCTTTTTTTTTATGTTTAACACATTATCGGAAAGTTTTTAGACAAGATGCTTGCTCATTTTTTATTCTCTAGAAAGTATTTCCAACGAGTCAAAAGTCATGCTTTAGAATTAAAATTTTGCGCTTTTTTTGAATATAGGCTTAGAAATTTTGTCTTAATCTTTGTTCACGAGTAGTGAAAGATTTTTTGAAAGACCAGAAAAATTATATTTAACGGTGAGTCAACAAGTTTTTGTTTACTCTAAAAATCATTTTCGAACATGTTGAAGATTATTACAGTTAGTTATTTTGAACTAAACTGTAGTGTTTATCCAAATGAGGCTACAAACATTTTTTTTTTCAAGAGCTCCTATCAAGGTAAAACGGTTGTTGATTTTTTTGAAAATGAGTGTTCAGGAATAATGAACGATGAGATGCTTTGTTGACAAAAAGAAAACGTCAAAGAGTTTACTTTGTATGATAATTTCTGATTTACAAGCTGATATATAAATCAAGATCGAAATTTTTAGTTTAAAATTCCACTACTGAAAATACAAAAATTTTCCGTTCAAACTAAGTTTTTGATTTTTTCAACGATTATATCGTTACTCTCGAACGAAAATTCATGAGGGAATCTCTCCTGATATCAACTCGATTTTCGACTGAAGTGATGTTTAGTTGATGAGTACTAGTGAGTAAAAGAAAAGTCTAGAATGGTTTGATTTTTCGAGCTATCGTTCTTGAAATTTCATTGGAAGAACTTTTTTACGTGTGATACGAACATATTCGGGAATAGTTTTTTTTTTAGATTGAAACCAAAAATACTTGGTCCCACACATCTCTACTCGTGAGACAAAATTTCCAAACTCATATTCGAAAAGAACATTTTAACTCATAGTTTTTGATTCGTCGAAAATACTTTCTAATCAGTTAAAATTGAACAGACATCTTGTCTAAAAATTTTGTGATTACCCGTTATATTTAAACATACTTTGCTTGTTCTAGTCGAGCTTTTGAAGCAGCTGTTTCTGAATAAAGTGTTCCTGATTGTGTATAAAATCTATCATATTTTTGTGCTGTATCAAGACCAGGATAAATTCGTCGATAATTTCCCATATGTTGATCTTCCCATTTTTCAATTTCTTTTTGCCATTGCTGAGCAAGATCTTCTTGTTCTTCTCGATATTTATTATCTTTTTTATTAATTTTTTGAAAAAGTCTTTCTTTTGCACGTTTTTTTTCTTCTTCAACAAATCGACGTTTATCAGCTGCAGGCATATTCAATAAAAGTAATGTATCATATATAAGTGCATCTTTTATTTCTCTATCAAGCTTTGAATCAGTTGTAAAACTTGGAGAATGATTCACCTTGAAAAAAAAATATTTATTTTTGAATGTTTTTTGTAATTCTTTTTTCTTTAAATTAATGATTTTACTTCAAGAACATAGGGTTTTAATTTTCGATCAATTAATACATCAAAACCAAGAATTTCAAAACAAGCACTACCACGATAATGATTTGGAAAACAAGCACGATAATTATGTTTAAGAACTGAATGTGCGGATATAAGAACTTTTATAATAACATCATCAATATCCGCCCATAATTTCGCTACATCATAACCATGTTCGACTAACCATCGATTAATAGTTGTTATTCGACTAAATAAAAGAAAATAATTTTTTTTCTTTTGATTATTTGTTTTTTTTTTTTTTTATTACCGTTTTGTGCCCGAATCTTCATCTCGGATAAAATCATCGGAACGTTTTTGAATAGCATAATTGGTTAAATGCATAAAAATATCTTTCTGAAAGAAAATGAAAGCATGTATGTTGTGAGCTAAATTAAAATACTAATTTTTGACCGAAAAAGAACATTAGAATTCAACTAAAGAGAAATTCATATTATAATAATAATAGTTTTTATCTGAGTAAAATAAATTGTACAGTTATCTCGTTTTGAATGACATTTTGTTGGACCAAAAGCTTCCAGCTTTTTGGTATAGATGAAAAGGATGGCCCTCAGCCTTCTTCTCACTAGTGCCCGACGTGATCAAGTTTTGTGAGCAGGTACACGGCAGTTATTCTTTCTAGTTTATCATAAATAGTGATTTTTTTTTGGATGATTTTTTTGTGGCAAAGTTTAGATAAAGGAAAAAAAACAATGTTCCTAATTAATTCGATTCAGTTCAATGGAATAGTAACATATACGTGTGTTTTTCTTTAACAGTACACTGCAATTGAATATGTACTTTTATTATTTTTGTGCTTGTTATGATGTTTGTATTGCAGGAGAAGTTAAACATTGGAAAAATTTAGAATTTCCTTAAGTTCTAAATTCTTCCATAACATTTATGAAATTATTTCAATTAGGAAAAAAATGAGTAAATTAAAGAAATAAGCTAAGAATATAAAAGAGAAAGAAAAATACTCCTGCATTTTTGAATTACCTTGCGATATGGAGCGCTGTCTAGAGGCAGAGTCAATACCACGATATCTTCCTTGCAGCTATGACTAACTATAGCTCCGGACAGAAGACCGATCTAATGCTGACTTTTTGCGCTCCGTATGCACACTAACTAACTGCAAACTAGCTACAAGAGTAACTGTATGTCACAACGTAGTCAGCATGCCATTGGATGGATGGTTCGAGAAAAATAGCCTTTAGTGACTTGTCTAGAGTCATTTCATGACTGAGGGTATTGAAGTTTGTATTCAGTATTTGTGGATAAATGTCGGATAATATAGTCATTCAGCCATGGTGGTCAACTAAGAATATGAAATTATTTATGTTGTCGAAAAACTAATACAGTTAACATATAGACACAGGATATGTGATTATTTTTAGTAGTCATGACTGTCCTTTACTAAAGTCGAGTCATGACTTCTAATATACACTGATCAAGGTCACGACCATGATAGTCGTGAGTCACAGTGATTGCGTCAGAATTACCTTCATTCTCAACTAGAAATATCCAGGGTCAGCTTTCTCCGTATCATGTATTCTGACTGAGAAAAATTCTCTAACCTTTATCCTGCTCTATTCTGTACGATAGGATAACCCTGCATATCTCTACCCTCAATATATTATTATCAACACTTTATTTTATCAGACATCTTTTCTCAAGGAGATTATAACGCATTGATCTATATTTAGACTATTTGTCGGTACAATCGTTGTAATTTTAGCTTTTCTCTCTATATTGTCATTTGATTCTACTTTTAGTAAAGCATGGGATTATATGAATTTATTTCTAAACGAATTTGAATTTAGCCCATAAGATATATTTTAAGTTAAAATTTTCTTTTTTTCTCATACACAATTTGAATTTGATGGTTCTTCATATTGTTGTGTTGTAAAACGAGCAAGACCATCTTTATAAACAAATATTCGAAATGGATCACATGATGTAACAGCCACATAAACACGTAAATCAAATTTAAATCCATCAAGTAAAAATGGCTAAAATAAAAACACACAAAAAAGAATATATTTTCATATGTTCAACAAAATGATTTTCATACTCGATTAACATATACTTGTATTACAAAATTATCAGTGCTAAATAAAAAACAAACAAAAGAAAAATATTTTTGTTTTGTTGTTTTTAACAATTAAATAAACTTGATTATTTAATTTCTTACGGTTTAATGTCTCTTCCTGGATTTTTCGTTATAAATATTCCACGACCTTGACAACCAACATCCGGTTTTGATATATATGTTTTATATTTTTTCTCTGTATAATATTTAGCAAAATCGCTATAACTATTTTATTAATAAAATAAATAAGATAAAAGTTAATAATAAATTAAATTCGTACTCAGCTGGAAGACACCAAGCTTTTGGATAAAATGTATAATCTTTTGGAAACATTTTAACCATACGAGACATATTTCTTGTTAAAGAATCTTTTCGACATATTTCACTCATACCCGGAAAATGATTTATTTTCTATTTAAATTAACAATTATCAAATATGTAAAACAAAAAAGAAAAAGAAAGAATTATATTTATATTAACCTGCCATTTTTTCATTTGCGCAACTCTTTCAATGCCAACACTTGTATCTGTCCAATAAACATTCCAATCATCTTCATCAGCTACTTCACGAAAATTTAATCGTTTTGCCGCTCGTCTGACACATTCATATTTGCACATGGATACACATATATAGTGAACTCTTTAAAGTATTAAAATATATTTAAATGAAATAGTTTTTATTTTATTTTCATTTTTATCAAACCTTTTTCGCTTTTTCTTTGTTAATTGTTGTTTTCTATTGTCATTTTCATCTTCAATTGTTCCTGATGCAGATGATTGAATGGCTCTCGGTAATATTCGTCGATCATCATCAGATTCACCTGCTTCTTCTACAGAAAAACAAACAAACAGATTAGAAGTTACTTTTTTTTTTTTGTTTAAAAATATTTTCTTTTACCATAATAATCAGGTAATGGTGCTTGAAACTCAATTGGGTCTTCAGTATCTTTTAATGATAATTCAACTGCTTTATTCATTGTTGGTTTACCAAGTACTGTTGATGGCACATCATCTTCTGATGATGATACTCCACCACTTGATCCACTTGAACTTATTCTACTTTGTCGTTGTCCTGTTGTTGCCATTTGATTTTAGAATATCTTATTATTAGTGGTGTGTGACAGGAAATGAATATTTTTAATTAGATAAATTTGTTGGTTTATGAAGAATTACTTTCGATAATACTTATGATTGAAACTCTTTGGACAGAAAAATTACAGATTCGATACCGAAAGCCATTATATTAACAAAAGATCTTCAAAAATATGATTAAGAAGAGAAAAACAAATTGCGAAAAAAAAACAAAATAAATCGCCTTGCAGAATCAATATACACATTGTTGTTATGTTGTTGTTACTATTATAATGGCGGTACATTCATTTTTTTTTCTTTTGCAACAATACACTTCTATTCTCGATGCACGCAGCCATTCAAGTATAGAGCAATAATAACATAACGAAGAGCGAAAGACAGACAGAAAGAATAAAGGAAGAGAAAATAATCGGCTCTGATTCTTGAATTATGAAGATTAAAAACTGATAAATTCTTTCTTTTTTATTCATTTAAAAAAAAAGAAGGAAATATTTCACTTACATCGTCTCCAGAATGTTTGTTCATTTTTATGATCTGACAAAAAAATGATTGATATAAGAAAAGGACACTTGATAAAATACTGGTTTCATAAAAAAAATTCTCTCTCAATTACAAGTGATTGACAGCTTCTAAAGGAAAGAAAAAAAAAGTCCGTCGGGTTTTTAATTAAAGAATATTTTCACTTGAACAAACTGGAGACCAGCAGGGGAGATGGAAGAAAAGATCGGACCAAAAATTTAACATTTCAAAAATTCACGTCATCTCTTTTTTTTTCGTTCATTAAGAAAAAAGAATCATATATTACGACGACTGTTTGCACTTAGTCAACAATCGAATACACTATAAAGCATCGTTTTCAAACAAGCTCTTATTTCAATGTGCGTAGAAATAAATGAGGCGTCAATTTTCATTTCATAAGGTTGTGTGAAAGGTTATTTTTTTAAACAAAATTCTAAAAAAAAATTTAACTTGAAAAGTTTCTTAATCAGTATATTTTACATACATCTAAGAAGAGGAGAGTCATCGTTAATATAAGTCAAAACAAGCTGTTGCCATCTTGCTTCACTTGTTATTCAACCTGATTTTCTTAGCAACCACCAGTGCCATGTTTGATTATGAATAACATTCAGAGACATCTATCCAAGTTTGATTATTGGACAAGTGTTGTTTAGGTTTTTCCGACTACCTATAATTGAAATCTTTTTCTACTCCGTATGACTAAGCATCAATTTAATATTTTACTGGTTATATTTGTTTTTTCATATGTTAATGTTTTAGTGAAACATTTGAGGCAATAATTTTGCTATAATTTTATTACTAACATAAATAACAATTATTTATGAAATTTAAAATTATGTTTTGTGAGTTTATTTTTCTATTTATTTCAATTGCTATCTATTCATCATTCTATTTTAGGTTTTTTTTTTTTTTGTAAATTATGCAGATATTCTCAAAATTTTATGTGTAGACTTTCTTTTAAGAAATTCATCTTTATTTGCAATTTGACTGAGAGTAGAATATTGACCATTTCATTTTCAAGAGTTAAAATTACTTTTTTCTCTGTATAATTTCTTTTGTAATATAATCTGCTCTGTTTTTTTAGTAGATTTTGATAGCACTTGGCAATCATGGCTTTATACAGAATGACTTTTTTCAAATTCTGAGAGAAATATTTCTTACTAATGTGTAATAAGGCAAATAGTGACTTTTATAAGTAGACGTCATGCATATCAAATACTTAACGTTTTTTTTTAAGTCTTATTATTTTAATAATCAGAAATCATCGACGACAATTTTTTATCCACTTGAGATTTTTTCTTCCAGTGATTTGATTAATTTTTTTCTAATAATATAAGTTTCATATATATATTTAAAATGATATGTTTGAATATAATGGTAATACATAGTCTATTAGAGTTTTTTGCTTTACAATTATGCTTATTTTTCAATGATGAAAAAAAAATGACCTACACGTTCACGTGAAACCATGCATTTTCGAATTGATCCCATGTTTTCAATAACAAATGATAATTAAATTCAAGAGAAGTTAAATAAAAAGAGCGCTTACAACATAAAAAAAAATAATTCTATTTACTCGAAATCTGAAAAAAAGAACAAAAATAAAAGAAAACATTCTTATTTTTTGTCTGAATTGTCTAAGAATAATATTTGAAAACAAGCAGAAACAGCATTTCAATATATCTACAATAGAATAAATTAAGAGCATGAATGTTGAAAGTCAATAGTTTAGATCAATGGTCACTATGTGAGAATTCTTATGTTTGGCTCTCTTATGCACCGTCTCTGCTAACATGCTATCTTGATCTTATTTCCAAAACTAGATACTATCTGTTCATCTTAGATCAATAGTCAAACATTTTAACTTGGAAACAAAAAATGTTTTTCGATTCTAAGTTCTATAAGACTCCCAAAACTGTTTTTTTACAGTGTCAAAAAATATTAGTGAAAAATAGGACAAATCTAGAATTTGGAAACATCAATCGATTATTGTTTTCGCAGGAAAATCTTAATTCTTGTAAATAACTGATCAATGATAACAATTGGAAATGAACTATATGAATATCGTCCACAACTACAACATCATCGGAAAAGTCTACTTGCAAAATTTCTAAAGAGCAACGATTTTATGTCCGAGGTCATTTTAGTAACTGTGATAATATAGAATTTTTTTTTTCATCAAGTATATTCACTTTCTTTTTGTGCTATATGTTGAATTTAAATATTTCTTGGATGTAAGTTTTTTTTCTTGAAACTTATGAAGTTACAAAATAGTATATTTTTGTTTGTCACTTAGCATATTAAGAATAATGTTGAATGTTTTATTGATGTAGCTTCAATATGGACTTCAAGAAGGATTTTCTTCAATCACTCCACCTCCGTGAAAGTTAGAGTTCTATACAAAATTCTAACATATAATGCATATATTCGTTCTCATCTATTATACATTTAATTCTCAACAGATAAGAAACACAATTATTTCAGTTGTGAATATATAGAAATAAAGTAAACGATTATTTTCTATTTCTAGATAATGTCTCATCATCATCATAAACGTCATCAATCACGATCACGTTCACCAGCGAATAAACGCGAATCTCAACAAAATCGAAATAATGATCGATCCAAGGACTATGATAGACGAGCTGATTCTAATGAACGGCATCATCATTCAAGTGAGTATTTTTCTATAAATCATTGATAGCTCTTTTCTGTTATTATTTTAGTTCAATCAAACAGACAATATCATTATTTTCATGCACCAGTTTTGGCTATGCCCATTGATGAAATTGTAAATAATGTTGAAAAACATCCACCTGTTGTACAAGCATTAGTTCGTGAACTATTACTTGAACGAAAAACACGACAATTAACCGAAGAAAAAATAAGTATCTATGAACATGATTATGCATATTTACGTGCTCAGCATGAAGCAACAATTAATAATATGACATTATTAAAACATGATTATGATCGATGTAGACTTGATTTAAAAAACTGTTCTATTGAATTAAATGAATTACGTCATAACAATCATCAATTAAGAGTACGTATTGATCATCTCTTAAACAATGAACGACAACATTCGTATACCAATGAAGAAATATTCTATGCAAAACGACAACGAAGAAATTAAACGAAATGAATAACGTTAAGGATTGATAGTTCGTGGTGAATTTATTATCAGGGAATATCTCTCAGAATAACTAGTACCAAATAAACTTGATCATATGATTGTTAAGATATTTTTAATCTGAGTTACATTCCTTTTGTATTTATATGTATATGTAACAGTTGAAATGTTTTTATTATAATCCAAGTAATTAGTTTTTGGTTTCTTTTTTGTTGTCTGTTGTTTTTTCTGTAATATTCCAAGTTATGTTTTATATAAAAATGAGCATAACTTTATTTGGGTTCGAATAGATTGTTCGTTTTTTTAAATTTGTTGGAAAGAGACAGTTGAAAAAAAATCACTATAATAAGCGATCGAAAAGTAATTAAATTAGAAAAAACATTCATTCACTTTTCAATCTCTTAAATAAGTCTGCAGAAATTTGACAACATTAGGTTAAAATCAAAACTTTTTGTTGTTTGTAAATATATAGGCTCAAAATTTTTCTAGAACTTCGTCGAACTTTTAGAGGCCCAAACATTAAGTATAGAAGGAAAAAATTTACCTTTTTTTGCAAAAATAATCTCCTTTATTGCATATATTATATTACCAGTTTTCAAGCATAGAATTAAAGACAAGATTGTTTTCCACAAAGTGTTATAAGAATCAGAACTAAACAAATCAAGTCAAGTTAGACTTGACTTGGGCTTGGGACCTTGCCGTCTTGACTTGCCTAGCTCTGATAAATAAGAATTAAAAGTTATGGAACAATTAATCAGGAATGGCCGACCTTTGTTTAAAGTCTGTTTTCCATAGAAATGGAGAAAGCAGCCGAAATTGATACGATGTTTTCGTACCCCAAAAAAAAGTTACTGTTGACAAAGAACTTGCAAAAAAGTAATGATTAATATATTATTTTATAAAAAAATGTTTGCTCTTTCATTATTTGTATTTAAAGTTATTTTCGCTTATTCTTTAGGTAATTTTTGACGCACTGAGATTCCTCAGAATCTAATTTCCAAGTCCTGAAAGGGTACGCTAAATAACTTCTAAACACGCAGACCTACACAGTTCTTGAGTCTATCATATTTGGAAAGAATGCAAAATGCTGATTCTAAACGAGTGTTTTCAAATTTCTACAGACGCTTTTAAGAGGTTGAATAGTGAATGAACATTTTGTCTAATTTCATCTTTGATTACTTTCTATGTTGGAATCTTGAAAATGTTGAAGTAATTTCTTATGAAGAAGATCTATGATATGAACAAACATAGGTTAATGTGATACATTTCTAAAATGAAAGATTTATTTTTCAAATAATTAGACAAAAAATATAAGTGAACATATAATGTTTTCATATTAATCCCAATCGACATTTTCCTGATTTACAGGTGCATCACGTACAAAAATCATGTTATGAAATATATCTAATGAATCATCATTTTCTTGATTTCGTGGTTTACGTTTTTTCAAAACTAAGTTAATATTTGAATGGATATATGTAGCATTTTTCTCATTTTCATTTTGCTGAAATTCTTTCAATTGTTGTTGATTATTAAAATCATCTAAGATAAGTTGCCGATATTGAAGACGATTGTTGTTAGTTGCTTTTGTTGTAAAAGCTCGAAGAAGATTTTGCTTTGTACTTTTCATAATTGCTTTTTCTAGTACCGATCGAGTTCGAAATGATTGAATTTTATTTTTAATAATCGATGAATTATTACGTTTTGAATCAGCAGCAATCAATTTTAACAATGGAATTTGAGGAAAAACACGTCGATTAACAACTGTTGTCGTTCTTTTAGCAATAGGAAAAAAGAAGAGAAATTTTGGATGAATGTTTCTTTTATGTGTATTGTTAATGACACGATCATTTGAATGAAAACTTTCAAGTTTATTGAGATATTGATGTTGTTCTTGTTGATATGAAGTTCTTTGGTCACTTTTCTTATTGATATTATTAGTTTGATAATGAACAAAATCGGTGTTATTAAAACGATATTTTGCTTGATTGGCAAATGTTTGCAGAAGTGAACGATTTATAGGCTTCTTGTTAGAAGCAACTATAACCGGACGATTGGATATATTAAAAGAATGTGCATGAATCTGTTGTTCATGTGCAAATTGTTGAAAATGAAAATTTGGATGACGAGTATTCGATGAATAACTTAAATATTTTGGTTGTTCATTCAATCGAAAATTGAACCATTGGATAGCTGCTGTGAAATGGGTCAAGAAATAAAGTATTAGAACGATAAGTACCATTTTCATGATACTTCTTTTTTTGAAGAAATAGATAGAATGAATGCAAATCGTTCGGCATATGGCAAAGCGCACAAAGAAAAAAAACCTAATAGGTGATTAATACAAGCTGCCACAACATGCATAGAATATTATTCGATATGACCGTAAGAAAAATGAATGTTTGAAACGCTACAAAAAGGGTCTAAATTTATTTGATAGTATTCAAATTTTATTTGTTGATTTGATTTAGCTTTATGAAGTAAGTAGATGAGAGAATAGAAGATTTATAAAATATTATTTCATCGCATTATTATCGATTCATTTTTGTTTTCAATTATAAACAATGTAGTTTTATCTAAAATAGTTGTGATTAAATTGCTTTGAATTGGAAAGAATGAATCATCGGAAATTGTGTTTTTTAGATTTTACTTAAAACTTCAAGAGAATAAATTAGCAAATTAAATTTAATTAATTTTTCTGTTTATTAAAATTGATTAAAAAAGAATCAAAAGACAGGATTTAACTGTTAAAAACCAAATCGGTTATTTTGCTCTTTTATAAAATTGAATCAATACAATATATATATATTTGATAATGATCATAAACTGACGAATGAGTTTTTGAGATTTACTGATTCGGTAGTGATGGCAATTATATGAATTTTCATTTACCCTAAGACAATAATATCATCACAATAAGAAACTATGCAAAATCACGTGATCAGTTTTACGGCCATTTTGGACTCTCTTCTTTCCTTTTGATTCAACGTGATATATCATCAAAACAATCCCACTCGAATCGCGTGATATATAACGCCCCTCCCCCTTAATAAAGCATTCTAGCCTAAAATATCCATCTTTTTTTTTTGCTAAAAATTTCAAAGTCATGCTGGTTTTTTCTTGTTTGCTCAAACAAAACATCATTTTTCCTCGCTTCCTTTAAAAAAAAATTAAACTTGGTGATAGGTTAAACATCTGCTAGGATCTTGTTCCATCAAATTCGCGTATTTCTTTATGTCTTTGAATTGCCAATGTCGTTTTCTGTCAAATACTAAATCCTTTTTCACGTTTCTTCACCAATAAAAAGAGAAATAGATAACGGTGACCGACTAAACCATTGATGCTTGATCTGACTCTCCAAATACTGGCTGTCGAGTCAGATTCTATGAAAACTGAGAAGCAAACAAATTCTGCCAATCTTCTCTTTCAGCCTCACAACACACTCAGTATTTTGGTACATTCTGGCAAAATCTGAATCGAAAAATAATCTTTGAACAGATATTAGGACAGAGTTTTCGATTAGAACGAGATGGATTTCTGCAAATTTTTTAAAGCGTCGTAGTAACTTTAGACAGAAACTGGATTTTGAAACATTATTTGTCTTTTTTAGCAGAAAGGGAAATAACAATAAGAAGGCAACGTCGTTGCGAGATGAACAGGATTAAAGCAGAGCTCGAGGGTAGGACACAGGGTTGCCAGATCGTCCGAATTAGTCGGAATTTTCCGAATTTCCTAAGTTTTTCCGACTGCCGTCCGACTTTCCGAATTTATCCGAATTCTTGAATTTTTTCCGAATCCTAGTATTTTTTAAAAATTTCCTTTCTATTACAATTTTCCATATAAATTTTGATAGATTTCATATGGAGCCATTTTTATTTTCTTATAATCATGGGACAATTGATTTTATNCTAATCTATAACCAAAGCAGCTAACTCTTAGTGTCATTTTGCAATATTCAAACAGATGAACACCTGGACTTTTTACATCCTTTGAAACTGCTATAGATAAATCTCATACGATTGCTTTGCATCAATATGCAGGTATAACCAATCTTCGCAGAAAACTTTTTAGCATAATTAAACAATTATATAACTTTAGAAATATTTAGAGTGGAATTGAAGACCTGCCCCGTTCCTCGAAACCCGGTTTCGTACCAGGTACATTTCAATCTCTTGAAATTTGGTGGATATGTTGAGGCTGTAGTGGAGAGACTATGGTAACATTTTCAGCTAGATAACATGACGTTTGACAAAGATATTCACAAATAAGTGTCAAAAATAACTCATTCAGCAACCGAAATTTCTCTCTTGAGGCTCATTCTATATATTTAGATTTTTTTTGTTTGAAAGAGTATGCCAGGATGCAGGGCATCACAGTCCTTCTTTTTTAAATTCTCACTTTTTATGTAGAAAATAAGAATAACAAGTTAACAAAAAAAAACGAGACTCTGTAGTGCCCTGCATCTTGCCATACTCTTTCAAGCAAAGAAACTTAAATTTATAAAATGAGACCCCACAGAGGATTTAGAGTTGCGCGGTCAAAAAGTGTAAACAGAAAAACCGAAAAACTTTTCCTGCTTTTTCTATTTCTAAAAATGGCTTGTTTGTATAACATATGACAACAGAAATGATCAAAAATTTTGGCAAAAAAAGAAGGTGCCGAATAATAAATCAGGTCATTTATGAAAGATTAGGTCTTGAGCTATCTGTCAATGTATTTTTCTTAATTTTCGTTTCTTAACGAAAATTAACTTTTTTCGAAGAAATGAGGCCTAAATTCGGAAGTTAGATCTAATAACAATGATGATGCTTCGATCTAGTGAGTAGCTCCACATGACCAGTAGACCAATAGATAAACATTTTATATTTCTAATCAAAATTATTCTCATAGATGAACTTGGTAAGAATTATCTAAACATGTATTAGTGCAACACTTGTGACACTACTTTCAGTAACCTCATGACAATAGAAAATGTAAACTTCTCAGTTAATATAAACCTGTCCTTTTCTTCTTACAGATAATCAATTCGTAGTAATAGAAGATAGATACATTTTGCACAAAAATATTTTTTTCTTTATCGAGTAGTCAATTCACACAATAGGAACATGCATACTCCCTTTTGAATGTAAATTCTCTTTTCTCACTTTAACTCTTTACTCCCTGAATCAATCGTTTTTTTTATTCCTTCGTATAAACTATATCTTGAAGTTAAAAAACACTGAATTAAAAAGACTAAAAAGCTTATCGAACGTCGTGCAGAGAAAACAATAAGCTATAGATTCGTAAAAAAATTAAATCTTTATTTTTACTTTTTGAATAAGATATTTGAGTCCGAATATGGTTTCTACACATGAGTCAGAATGACTCCACAGGAAATAAAAGGTTAATATTCTCTTTTGAGAACAGAGCGACATTTCTTTAATATACATGTATTGTTTCTTTGTTATTGAGCTGTCAACACGTAAAAATTGATAGACCGGCTACTTCTTACTGATCATATGCCTTTTTTATGTAGTCAGTTCGTGACAACACTGGATATATGTCACTTGTTTAAAAAAATATAAACCTTTTTAGCCAGTGTTGTTCATTTTCAGTATAATACAGATTTATTGCTTAACCAAATTTTTGATTTGTGACGATCAATTCATAGGAATAGAAAAAACATACCTATTATAAAATGTATGTGCTAATTTTTTCTTCTATCAAGGATATATTTCTTAGCGCCGAGATATTACTGTGCAAGTAGTAACAACTTTATACCGATACCAGATAAATACTCTCTATTGAACGTGAACAACATTAAATTTTATCAACTTTTTAAAATAAAATGTTAACCAGTTTTGAACGCTAAGTCTTCATACCGAAAAGCTGTACAAAGATAACAAACTTCATAGAAAATAAGATACAAGTTTTTTAAGACTAATTTTGTGCAAAAATTGACATGTTTGTCTGTTTGGGTAATGAAAATACAAAAATATTCTGTCCAGAAAAAGTTTTTGGAGTTTTTCAATGATTATTTCATTACTCGCGAACAAAAACTGAAGTGAAATGTCTAGGCCTATATCAGAAAGAGTATTTAAACTCATAACTTATGATACTTTCCAGCTGGTCAAAAGTAAACAAACAATTTGTCTAAAAGCTTTCCAATCACCGGTTATTTAAAAAGAAAAACAAATTCAGGATGTATTCGTTTCCTATTTTAGTGTTAACCGATGTCAACGTCAAATGGCTGAAATAGCCGTCAATGCAATCATGAATGTCGCTGATATGGAACGACGTGATGTTAATTTTGAACTTATTAAAGTACAAGGAAAAGTAGGCGGTCGTCTAGAAGATACACTTTTAGTCAAAGGCGTTGTTGTTGACAAAACATTTTCTCATCCTCAAATGCCTAAGGTTAGATTTTATTGTCGTACTTTTTTTTTTATCTCGTAGTATTGTATATTTATAGGAAGTTCGTGATGCTAAAATAGCTATTTTAACATGTCCATTTGAACCACCAAAACCAAAAACTAAACATAAATTAGATATAACTAATGTAGAAGATTATAAAAAATTACGCGAATATGAAAGAGAAAAATTTACTGAAATGATTAAAGCAGTATGTTAAAACAAAACAAAAATTCTTTAAGATCAATTTTTATTGATTGTTTTTGTTTCATAGATTAAAGATGCAGGCACTACTTTGGTTATTTGTCAATGGGGTTTCGATGATGAAGCAAATCATTTACTTCTTTCTCATGAATTGCCAGCAGTTCGTTGGGTTGGTGGTCCAGAAATTGAATTAATTGCTATTGCAACTGGTGGTCGTATTGTACCACGATTTCAAGAACTTACAGCTGAAAAACTAGGATATGCAGGTTGTGTACGTGAACTTGATTTTGGCACAACTAGTGATCATATGTTATGCATTGAACAATGCAAAAAATCAAATACATGTACTATTTTTGTTCGTGGTGGCAATAAAATGGTAATTTTTTATTGTTAACATAGAACTTGTCTTTTTTTATTGTCGAACTAATATTAAATTTAGGTTGTCGAAGAAGCAAAACGTGCATTACATGATGCATTATGCGTTGTACGAAATCTTGTACGTGACAATCGAATTGTTTATGGTGGTGGTGCATGTGAAATTTCATGTGCTATTGAAGTAGCTAAGGAAGCAAATCAGGTTTGAATATAAATTTCTATCAAGTTTACTCATTTGATTGTATATCATTCGTTTTTTGTTCTGTTTTTAGATTCCGACAATTGAACAGTATGCTATTCGAGCATTTGCTGATGCACTTGAATCTGTCCCATTAGCATTGGCTGAAAATAGTGGTTATTCACCAATTAAAACTGTATCTGATGTTAAATCGCAACAAATTGCAGAGAATAATCCACGATTAGGTGTTGATTGTCTTAATAAAGGAACGAATGGTAAGTTTTATTTAATATTTTTTTTTTCATATTGACATTGACATTGAAATTTATTTTATTTAGATATGAAAGCACAATCGGTTATTGAAACACTTATTGGTAAACGACAACAGATCAGTTTAGCAACACAACTTGTACGAATGATTCTTAAAATTGATGATATTCGTTTACCCGGCGAAAGTGAAGAATGATAAAACAGCAAATAAAAGAACGGCATTGAACTTAGTGTGTTTTCTGTGTGTTTTAGGAACATTTTTTTTTCTTTCTTTTCACCACCCAGCGTTTCTCTTTAATCGTGCTCGTTGTTACGCATTATTGTTGTTGCTCCTTGTTAATGATCAAAACGTTCGATGACTATTTCATGCCACTATGGTTAATAACAACATTGAAAAAAAAGCAAATAACTGTATTTACAAATCAATTTCATGACAAAAAAGAAACAAAAAATACCTAATTGATCATACTGATATATGTTACTCTGATATTTAACATTAAAAAAAATGATGACTCTATTTTACTTCCGAATGAGCTTGCTTCCTTTCGTTATCTCTATTTCTTCTAGATTAGTATTCAAATTCACCATGGGCTCCAATGCCAGCATTATGCTTCAACAAGAAGACTTGCAGAATATTTGTCAACAGACAGGTTGGTCAATGGTACCATGAGCATAACAGGAATATTAATCATAGAAGATATAAAAATGCACGAAAGACCACTGCATGCTATTGCTCGGTGACAAAATCAGACAAGAGCTCAATCCTTCCCTTACAGATTGTTGAGTTTCGATTAAAAAAAGGACTTGAGCCTTTGTTAGAACCTTTATTAGAGGGTTTTAACCCTGTTTACAGGCATGATCAGGAGAAAGGGGGAAGGGTTGAGCTCTCCCCTACAACGTTTTTCTGGTTACGCTGCTCATCGCTTTCAATGAATGAATGAGTAACTGTGTATGAGACGTATATTGTTGCGCTAAATATTACAGGGGAAAATTTGTCAGCACATCCTCTTTTATGCTGAAATATGGAACTCACATGTGTTCTTTAGCCTCATAATACTAATAAAATATTCGTAACGTGAAAAATCTATAACAGTCTATCGTTATTCTCCAAATATAATCAATCGCCAGAAAAATGACCTGCCTTATTTATTTCTGCATTTCAAACTAATGTTTTCTTTTCTTCACTGACACTCTATTTGATGTTTGCCCTGTTGCTATTTGCTTCCTATTTTTCTTAATTTAGCATTATTATTACTATTGTAGTCATTGATTTGACTAGTAAATAAGCTTCTTGTACATATCAATTATGTCTGCAGCAGATTTCCAGACACTATTGTATATCTTGAAAAGCTCACAAACACTGATATTGATTATTTTTCAAGGTTACAACTTGATCAATTCACGCTATTTCTGTTGATCGCATGACAATAGTGGCAAATTATCGCATCACTACCTATCATCCTTGACATCTTGAATATAAATTTTTATCTGGGCAAAAATAAAAACTACATTATTTAGGACATTTACAAGCGTATGTCAGCCATTTAAATTTCAATGAAAGCTGTGGAATGTTCTAGAACAGTTGAAGTCGTGTCGCTAATGCTGCTCAGGGCTTTTTTTCGTTGCTAAAGAATTCTAAAAAAAAGAAGCCTGATGCCTATTCACCTCGACAGCTAAGGAGTGTAATGTGGAATGAAAGGAAGGAGAATGGAGAGTTGCAAAACTTCGACTTAAAATTTACACTCTACTTTCTTCGAAAATATGTGTGACTTCGATAATAAACCATTTAAAAATTAGAATATTGAGACTATTATTGTTTAAAGCTTTTTATGTTTCTCTATCAGTTTAATTATGTAACTAATAAAGTGAAGAACAACAAATTTGTAGACTTTATTTGACCGATTCAAGTTCTTTGAAAAAAAACACAGATTTTTCAAATCTAATACATTTTGTCATAGGTTTCACTACCAAAGAAGTACAACGTTTGTACAGTCGTTTTAAAACATTGGATAAACGTGATTGTGGATTTTTAACACGCGAAGATCTCTTGTGTATTCCAGAAGTAATTAATAACAATTTTCTATTTTCTATTGTGTATTTCTTTTGTACATATATTCAGGTCAATATCAATCCATTAGGAGAACGTTTAATCGATGTCATTGTGGAAGATTATGGTGAAAATAATCAAATTAATTTTAAACAATTTATTTTTCTTCTTGCTACATTTCGTCGTGGAAAAGCAAAATCAACAACAGAATTTAATACCCGTGAAACTAAACTAAGATTTTTATTTGATGTAAGTAATCATAAAATAAAAATTGATTAGTAAAAACAATAGGTTCGCGTTTACCTTCAGATGTACGACAGAAATCATGATATGAAAATTGATCGAAATGAATTATTAGAAGTTCTTAAAATGATGGTCGGTGGAAACATTCATGATGATCAAATTGCAACAATTGCTGATCATACCATTGGAGAATTAGTAATTACAATAAAATAAGATTTGAGAAATTCAAACTTTTTATTTATTTTTTAGGATGATGATGGTGATAAATCAATAACATTTGAAGAATTTTGTAGAACACTCTCACGTATTGATGCCGATGATAAGATGAGCATGAAATTTTTAAGTTAAATATTACCAGCTAAATGTTAAACAAATTTTCTATTCTTGATTTCCAATATCTCATGACAACCAACATTTTTCATATTTATTTTTTTGTAATATTAAGTATCGGTCAATATGATAATTACTGTGGCAATTTATGTGGCGTATATATTCATCGTTTTGATATAGTTATTTGAATTTTTTTTAACTGATTATTGTAATCAAGCATGTATGCGTGAACTTTGTCTGCGATATATTTGCTTTGTGCTTTTATGATTATCACTATTTATTAAATGATGATATTATTAGAGCAAAAAAAGGAAAATGGAAAAAAAATATTTCAGCAAATATATTATTATTGTTATTCTTTTTATTTTCTCTGTTTGGAACAAATCATCGAGGATGCCTAACAGAGTAATAACAAAGAATAATACACATTCGACTTTAATTTAATTACTGTTTTTTTATTCTACTAAGGGCATAGCAAAAGTAATGATTTTGGTAGATAAGATCCCATAGCAAAGAGTTAATCAAGTCTTTATTCTAGTAAGTATTTGAGCTAATAGTCATGCTCAATCAATTTGTTTGAAGATATTTGTTGAAACTATATTTCAAATAATCTTCGATAGAAAAAAGACTTCATGATTTTGGTTACAGTACTCCATTTAGTAATTAGGAGGCTGTTCGAGTGATGAAGTTTATTAATTGGATGGAGCATCTGAAAAATATGTAGTATTTTATCTATAGAATAAGATGGGTATAAGATAATAATGATACATTCTGATGCAGGGTAGTACCATTGGACGTTGTCATAATCACTTTCGATTTCTTGAGTGCTAGTCGATGATCTTTGTCTTCTCCTTCTATTAGTAGTAAGTAATGTCCATTTCAAAATAAAAGACGAGTAGTTGCTTTTCGAATAACTCTTCAACGGAAAGAGCTATCGGTCTGTGGTTTTGACCATTAGAAAGAGACTAACATTCTACATCTTTCTATATACTAATTAACAGAAGTAGTTCATAAATCTGATGAGCAGTGAGTGAAATTGAAAAAAGCAATTAAAGTGCTTTGAAAAATATATAGAATTTCGATTATAAGGAGTACACTCGACTCGTCTACTAAAGATCTACAAGTGTACATAAATTCGAAATTTTCATTTTGTATCATTGAAAAGATATATATTCAACTCTGATTGTTAAAAACAGCTCCAAACAATCTTTTGTGAAGCTTTTTCAAGTTTGAATAATTCTATGTCTATTAACTTTTTGACAGCGGAGTATTTTTTTTTGCAAAGAAAATGAAATTTCATTATCAAAACTTATTATCCATTGAATATTACTTAAGATCCTAGTTATACTACTGTGTCCTGGCTTGAAGATATACCTGGTTAATTTCAAATAACAAAAATAGAACAAATGCACACAATCTCTAGCATAACTATTATATAGCATACGGAAAGAAAACACGGAGAAAGAAAAAAAACTGAAAATGCAATAAAGTCTGAAATTTCTCAAAGCAACCAATCATGCAAAGACCCACATTATAATCTTTACACGTATAACATAAATCCATTCTCTTTCTTGCCTTCTATTTGTATGAGCGCATACAATATAAATTCTCTCAGGATTTTTCTGTCTGTTGTGTTGAGATACAAGAGACGCAAAGTGTCTAGCAGTAACTTTAATTGGTTTAGAACCCAACATACTGTATAAAGCGATAGTGAATAAAGTCACTACTGGTAACACATATATTTTAGCACAAAGTATACGAAAAAACTCTGTTTTAGTATAACTAAGGATATTCTTCTCTAGCAAACTTTTTAAAATGTAAATTTATGGGCTTCGCCACTAAAAGGTTAATCAATAGTTAGGTTTTCGACTATTTTGAATAGAATGAAAATGTTCATATTGTAAAGAAATCATTCTTTGTTATGCAAATGCAGTGCTAAATACACTACATCTCCAATTGAGTATTCGAGTTGCAAACCATGATGACACAAAATACTCCTACATGTTGAATATATTTTTAGTATGTTTGATTAAACTAGAGGCACATCTATTTTAATATCAGGATCACGTAAAACTTTTCTTTTCTGTCTAATCTTCAATGACAGGGTGTCATCTAGAAAAAGTTGTCTTTAACGTACAGATAAAAACACGAGTTAATCATAGGAAAGAAACAATTTTTTTCCTCCTCGCTGAATTAGATGTATAGATCGATGTTTCTGTTACGTAATTTTACGAAAACAAAAGAGACGTACTGCACTATACATTTCAGACGAAGTTAACTAATCGATAGGATGCCAACAGGTCATGATTTCTCACAGAATACAAAGCAAATAATTCGTGCACTACAAAAGTTTCGCTTCTATTGAAATGGATTTTTTAATATTATTTTGACGTATGAGAATGGAATGCAACACATATACTTGTAGAAGAGTTCGAGACATTTACGCAGTACATAGTGGTTTTCTGGCTGTTTGCTTCTTCTTTGAGCAGAGCAAAAATTTGTGAATGCATCTATTTTTGAACGACTTGTTGAGAGATGAGATGGGTCGTATGAAATGAGACCGAAATTTCGCTCTCACTCTTCTTGATATTGTCCACTAACGGAACATAGCTCAAACACTTTCTTTTGAATAGTCAAAAGTTATGCAGTTGAACTCGTTTCACACGATCTATCTCATCTTCCTACAAGTCATCCAAAAATAGATGTATTCGCATTTTTTTGCTTTGTTCAAAGAAGTAAACAGCCAGAAAATCACTATTTGCTGCGTAAATGTTTCGAACTGCTCTGTATATGTTGTATTCAATTCTCATGCGTCAAGATGATACAAAAAACTCATTTTAATAGGGGCGAAACCTTTGTTGCACACTAAATGTCTAAATGTGATTAAATTTGTCGAACGTGAAAAGAGTGGTTGTTTAATTCCACTGAATAATATAAATGATCGTATAACATCTATTCTTGATATTTCAATGAGATCAGTTAAAAGATTGAAGAGGGAAATAAGAGAGCAGGAAAGGGAGTTGTTGGAAAAAGAAAACGAGTTGATTGAATGATAGGAAAAACAGAATCAAGCAAAACAAGACAAGGAAGATGTGGTGATTCAAGCTACTTTTCGGTTTCGAAATTTACGTGCCAGATTAGAATCATCATCATCATCATCATCAACTTCTGCTACATCGGATAATACCACGACAATATTCATACCTGTTGCTAAACCATCACAAAAACACGGTCATGCTGATCGTTCATCTATCATTTTGACAGAAGATCAAAAATAAAATAGTCGGGAAGTAATTTACGAGAATAGACTTCGCAATATATGTGCACTTTTTATAGGTACCACGCTCAACTGATGTTAGCTGAACTGGTATACCCAACCATGGACGAAGTCCTTACTCGACTTTTGAGTGATGGTCCTCATTTTTCGGTTAGTTCGACGTCATCGTTGTGGTGTTGAATGAAGAAGTTTAGGCTTTGCATATGAAAGAACATTGAAAGTTGTTGTGCCTCTTGAGTCTCCTTTCTATATGGCAGTTTGCGAACGTTATTTTGCAAAGATCAATGAATTGAGAAACAATGGAACGGTTATCTTTTAGCAAGATGAGAAATGATGTAGTTAGAACGAAGAAAAAACTTTCGTGTGGATTGATAGATATACAGATATTGGTCGTGTAAAACAGAACAGTGGTAAAGGTATGATTTCTTCTTTCTTTAAAATGGTCTAGAATTTTTCTTTCTTTACAGGGTAACGGTGCGCTCTTTCTGCATTGATGGACATCTCAGGTTTTCATGCACCATTCATTGATATATCTTTCGAATGGTGTTTATGTTTTACCACACGAAAGACTTTTGTGGGTCTAGTTGGGTTCACATGTAAACGAGTAAGAGGAATCTGATTTTTCTATGCAATTTTTGCTAGACATCAATGGATTGAAGACATTCATAATGACCTCTTCAGATACGGGTACGCTGGCACAGATCTTGATGTGAAAACATTTGCAGCTTACAAGGCACTTTTTAGAAGGGATTATAACAGCATTACGAATTTAAAATATCATTTAAAGAAGCTACAGGTCTGATTACACAACAAACTAGTAAATGCTCTTACATATATCAATATATATATATATATACATATATACAGTCACTCATAGTAAAAATGACAAGAATTTATTGCTTGTCGATTTTTCAGACTTAATGTGTTTTCAAGGAAAGAAAAACCAGAAATGTCATTGTGACTAGAAGCAATGGCAAGAATGTTTCGCTCAAAATGTAACAAGATCTTTGAGACACATATGAAAACAATATTCGAATCAATATATGGAGTGACTAACTAACGAATAGTCTCGAAAATAAACTAGAGTAAAAATCATTTGTATAACACGAAGGTCAGTAGGGGGTTCATGTAGACCCACTCTTTAATTTTTTTTCTTCGACACCTGTACGCATAATATGATATGGTTTCTATGTATCGTTAGTAGACTAGTAATTAGAAAAAAGATAGCTCAGAAAAGAATAGATATTGCGATAGCAGGAAGCGAAAAGTGGTCTTGTGGGTCCGACTGGACCCACAATAACCATCCGAGGAATATTTGAATGTAATGAAGATCACCGTATCATGTCACGCCATGTTTGGTGTGAATGGATCGTACTAGTACTTTTTCTCTAGGAGAACTTGGTAATATGTGTTTCTTATCATTCCTATTGTAATATTTGAGCTTAGGAAAACATGCAAAATTTGTTCTGGTGATTGATAATGCCACATGGCATAATTGGCTCATAGATCACGCAATAATTCAATAGTAATCATATAATTGTTCCTACTAAAGCTTTCAAAGCTGAATTACTTGAAATTGTGTTGAAAACCTACCGAAAAAACTGTATGAAATCGATGCAGCAGCAAAACAATACAATGTTGATATTTTGTGGTGAGTTGTTAATCTTATATCTTCTTTTTGTCTTTAAGCGAATATTTATAGCTCGTCGGTCAAACATTGTTTGCTCAATCCAGTGGAGTTAGCATGGACAGCGTTAAAGCAAAATGTACGAGATAACACGATCAATTTTCGTCTCAACGACGTTCGACAATTATCAAAAAGATGGATGTTAAACTTAAAAGCAAATACAGTTACGGCTTACTTCAATCATGTATACAATATTGAGGAAATATTCAAGAAATTCAATGCTTGTATGGAATAAGTCGAAGACGAATTATTAGAGGATGATGATGTTGAGCAACTGGATTCCGAGACCGAATGAATAATTGATCGATAAACAAAATCTATTTGTCTTTTATTATTTTCTGTTATCAACTATTGATTTAAAAAAATAGCTGCATGTCTAATTAAACAGGCAAAAAATATATTCAACATATAGGAGTAGACTGTGTTATAATGCTCTGCAACTAAGATATTCAGTCGGTCGTGTAATGTAATTAGAACTGCTTTTACATAACAAAGAATGCTTTCTTTACAATGTGAACACTTTTATTCTACACTACAAATTATTTTTAAATTCTATTTTGTAGAAAATCGACTTTAAATAAGCCAAAGCATTTTCAAACTTGCATTATTCGTTCGTCGAATTTAAAATGTTCAGAAAATGCTTGATTTTTAACAAAAATGATTTTCGAAGCAATTAGAAAAACAATATAAATTCTAGAAAAGTCAAAAATGAGAGCAACTTTCTGGAAAATCATTTGAACAATAACCGCTATGGAGTCATTGTTCATTCATGTATAGAAGTCAGCCGATACAGTTGTGCATTCATTATTTTCTTCGGCTGCAGTGAGTTGATAAATTATATTTTTTTCAGCTGCCGCGTAAGTCAGTCCACTTTGCATGTATTTCAATTAAAATTATTTATTTTATTCGGTGGATTTATGTGAATTGAACGTTTATGAATTTATTTCACTTAAGATTAAAATTATTTATTTATTTTATTGGATGCATTTTCTTTTGGAAACAGAAACTCTTAGTAGATTTTCAAATTTCTAGAATACACTCCAATCGCTAAACATAATGTCAAATTCTAGGGATGCCCATACGAATTCAGTTTCGATTTTCTAATTAGAAAATCGAATTTCTTATTTTTGTCTTCTTCAGTATCGTATTTTCAAGAAAGTAGAAATTCGTGTCCGAAACCGTATAGGCATTCCTAGAATATCCTGTTCTGTACTCTATAACTTTTTTTCTACTTTACAGTGTATTCAAAATGGTCGAAACCCTAATTATTCATTACTAGACGTTGAATTATTTAAACTTGAAAAAGCTTCACGAAAGGTTGTTTCAAAGTCTTTTTGACAATCAGCGTTGGATGTATATCTTTTCAATGATACAAAATAAAAATTTCGAATTTATGAAGACTTCTACATGTGGAGTAGACGAATCTTGCGCACCCCTTATGATTGAAATTCTATACATTTTTCAAACCATTTTAATTGTTTTTTTGAATTTAACTGACTACTCATCAGATTTATGAGCAAGTTTTGCTAATTAGTATATAGAAACGTGCAGAATGTCAGTCTCTTTCTAATGATGAAAACTACAGACCGATAGCTCTTTCCGTTGAAGAGTTATTCGAAAAACAACTACTCATCTTTTATCTTGAAGTGGACATTATTATGAGGAAGGGTGCGGGCGTGAGTATGATTTAAATGGACTACTATATAGAGGCTAGGTAATTTTAAATAAAGGCTAATTTAAAAAAAAATTATTTTTGTTAAGTTTTTTATTTTAATTATAAGTAGACAAGTTTGATTTTCTAGGCAAAATATTGTAAATCTCTAGGAAAATATACAATTCTTTTTAAGTAAAGAGAGATAAATATCTAAGAAAAAAAAATTAATTGTACAGTTATTGGATTAATAGAAGTTTTGGTGCTTCTCATGGTTGTCTTCGTTTTTTTTTCACCCAAAGGTATATTCTTGACTGATGGAGGTGGTTTTCAAAACTTCAGCCTAATAGCTATATCAATACTATGTTTGTAAATGTATTCTTTGTTAAAACTTGAACAATTTCAAAGTCCGTTTTTCCATTCCAATGCATCGTCTGATAAAGTTACTTTCCATATTCTAAATTTAAGATGTATTCAAGTTGATCCAACAGCGTCTATTTTTTTGTATTTCTGGATTTCATTTGTTGTAACATTTTCTGCTTCGCCAGCTGGTATATAGTAATCAGTAAAACCTTTTTCTTTAGATGATATTTGTAATACTGATTTTGAGGATTTTGCATAGTCATATGCAGTAGTCTATTGTTGTAATGTAATTGTTGGGTTTGTTGAAAATATGATTGGATTTATTTGATTCGGACTGCAAAACTTAGGCCATCTTTCAAGTATATCATTTGCAATTGTAAAAACCTCTTGACAATGGATGTCGTTCTCTAAATGTGGGCTTATCTTTGATGACCTTATTTGTTGCTTCTAATGAATTATTTATACTTGATGTTAAGTTATTCTACCCTACATACCATGAATCAAGAGTTTTTAGCGATTCCTTTTCGAAATATTGTGAAAACTAATGTTTTCTTTTGCTCCATTTCTTTATGAATAATGATGATGCATTTGTAAAGGTTGTTTCTGATTCGCATAATTGTAAATTTGTCGATATCATCCAACGTCTCGTGCTTTGCATCATAATTCCTAATACTGCTTAATTTTCTATTTACATTTGGACGCATATGTACCCAACACATCACCCTTTATTATAGTTAAGTATTTTCGAAAATACTTTCTGTTATAGCACCAGGCCCATCAGCTATCAAAACTTCAGGCATGAGTGTTGGTTGAATTATCGTCTCAAGATCACCTGAAATACTTTTGAAAATAAATTTGAAATCTTATTGCTTTTCGTCACTACACACTGTCAATTCAAATGGATGCAACTTCCTGTCATAATCACTTGTTCCTACTAGTGTACAGGAAAGTCGTGCCAATTGAATTTATAAGTAACATCAGTATATAACCGTGATTAAGCACAAGCAATTTTCAATAGCGTTTTCGTTGATATGGGAAACCTAAATTCATTACAATCGTGTACCACATTTTGATCATCATCAATATCATCTTCATAATTAACATTGTATGCAAGAATAAATGATTTATCGTCAAATTGGGGTAGTGTAGATTTTTCAAAACATAAAAATTCTAATTGTTCCAAGCTTAAAGTTGAAGGACCAAATTTTTCATTTTACGCAATTGAAAAAAATAATTTTTTAGTTAATTAAATGTAATCTTAAAGTTTTTCTCTTGTAATACTTCATATATTGTCTTGGGTTTTAATCTCAAATCAAATAATTCCTCATTATTTTCTTTTCCTTCTTCAGAAAAAATCTTATGCCGATTGGAATTTGTATGGTTATGTTCATTTACTGCACGAAATAATACTACATAATCGCTATCATTTGGATAGTGTAGGGGTACTGCTGCATCGCATTGTTTATTATGAAATCGTACTTGATTGCAATAATAATGAACTTTAATTCCATCATGAACTTTGTTGATATAATATCGACTCCATTTCTTTCCTTGTTAAGTTGCCATTTGAGTTTCGTTATCATCAGACAAAATGTTATCTTGAATCCAGCGAAGCTTATTACGTCGAGCTTTTTTCTTTCCTTGAATATCTTGCTGATTATTTTCCGTTTCATCGTCTAATTCTGATGAGCTTTCATATCTTTGTGTTGCCCAAAAATTCGCCATAGTTAATTAAAACAGAATACACTTTCAGTGACAGATATATATATATACAAAAAATCAGGGAACATGAGAACTCACCAGAAAGTGTGAAACAGAAAAGAACTTTCGAGAAAATAATACAGATCGTATGTAACCGAAACAACAAGAGAAAAATAGAAATAATGCTACCAGAACATCCACAAAGAAAACGTCCACCTATTCACGCGTGACATCAGAACGAAAAAAAATATAGCTGGAATATACATATGTCACAATACTAGTTTAATATTCATAGAAGGAAAGTAAGAAAGAAAATGTATACGCTATACTACCATAAAAAAATTTCCCTATCTCAGATAATTGTACTTTGTCCTTATTCAAAATTGCTTAATAGTAATAATTTTTAGTCAGCAATCTCATTTTTTCACAATAATTTCGATTCACTAACTTAACAAAAAAAATTTCACATAGTTATTAATTATCAGACCTAGCAAATATTTTCTTTACACACAAACTTATAATTAACTCAAGGTTCCATACTTTACTCAGCATTCCTGTTCTTACTGCGCAGATACAAATTTCACTTAGCAAAGGACAACTCAGCACCTTAATATTTTTACTTAACAAACAATTTGGGCACATTTCAATAAAGCGAATCAACAATGTTGCGACCAGAAAGACACAGGAACAAGCAAAGAATAAATAAATAAATAAATAGAAAAACAAATAAATGCATAAAAAAAATTCTCTTTTATGCAGTGTGGACATGAGTAACTGACTGTGGGTGTGATTGCGGATGCGGGGCTGTGGAAAAAGTCTTCCCTCATCCCACATCCATATTCACTCCCTATCTGACATACTGCAAACAAATACAAACCTTCCTATAATACATTGAACCATGACGCAATATTAATAAAGCCACTATTGCCTCCACGTTCCCTTCATTAGTATTAGCCCATAGTTTCAACAGGTACCGTTTCAGTCACATCCACTATTTTAATCTCAAACGCTACCAAAACCTATTAGAATGTTCTATTCACCATATTTTACAATGATCTATTCCCCATATTACACATTCTGAAATCAAATAGGAACATTTCCACACCACAATCAATCCGGATCTAACGTCAGTGAAGCTACGATTGTATGTGCATATAACCGCGTTGGTGGCAGTATCATGTGAACAGGTAGCATTTGGATCACATCCACTGCTTTAATCTAAAAAGCTATCAAAAGTCATTAGAACGAATCATTTAGTATATTTCACAGTCTCAAATGAAATAGAAATCTTTGCATACCACATACGATCCTGATCCTGATCCCACATTGATGAAGCCATCACTTCATTCGCATGTTATCTCATTTCTTGTGTTGTTATGTGAGCATGCTGTATTCAGATGCCATTCGCCATTGAGGACTTGGCAGCTATCTAAATACTTGAGAACAACTCGTTTATTATACTTCATATTCTTAAATAAAACAGAAATCTTTCCATACCACATTCGATCCTGATCCCGCATTGGTGAACGTGCAGTTGCATGTGCATACGACTGCTTTGGTCGCAGGACCTCGTGAACATGTTGCATTGGGATCATATCCACTGTGCTGATCTAAAAAGGTATGAAAAGTCATTAGAATGATTCGTTTAATATACACGACATTGTGAAATGAGCTAGGAATATTCGCATACC